>JAULKM010104854.1:0-24704 GCA_032355605.1 Rubia tinctorum | reverse complement strand
AAAGAGAAAGAAAATCGTGGCTTGTCGGGTCGAGTGTTGGATTCAGGCTTGGGGAAGAGAAAAGGGGTGGCTGATTAGTTAATAAAGGTCGGGGAGGGCTCGCCAGCGAGCTGGCCACCCCTCCGTGAAAAGTGGATCTGGTTTGTGTTTCTAGAGAGAAGGCGGAGCTTTTGCTGGACAAATCGTCCTCCCATGAAATATATTTTTGTAGTCTCTATCACCCTTTCCAATATTTTATGATCATCATCAATCTAAATATTAAGAAAATTTAATGAATTAATATATGACTTATAAATTTTAGAATAAATAGACTACAAAAAATATTTATAGACAAAATTGGACACAAAGTTTAAGGACACAAAAATAGTTTGTCCTCCCAAAAGGCCAGACACAAACTTTTCGTGTCCGCTCAGTGAACCGGACACAAATTTTGTGTGTCTGCCAAGCGGCTCGGACACAAAAAAATTCTCGTCCGCCAGGGTGGCCAGACACACAAAAAATGCGTCAGCCAAGAGGTCTAGACACACAAAACGCATGTTAGCCAAGAGACCCGGACACACAAAACTTGTGCCAGCCAAGAGGGTTGGACACACAAAACGTGCGTTCGCGAAGAGGGTCGGACACGAGATCGGTTCGTCCGCTATGCCTAACCCAGACACACTATTTTTGTGTCCGGACAAGTAGAGCGGACTCACAGATCGCTTGTCCGGCAAATTTTTGGACGGTTTTTTTTAAAAGAAAAGCTGAACTTTTAAAATTAAAAAATATATAATACATTAACTCATTAATGTAACTACTTGTTTCATTAATCTAATTAGATAATAAATATTGGAGGTTTATTTGAAAATATGAAAAGTATGATTGAGTGGCAACGTTTTGTCTCATAATACTACCATGAACATATTTGTCTTTTTTTCGTATTTTTTGGAACTGCATGAAGTAAAATAGGGATTGCAAATAGCAATCCTCCCAAAAATATTAACTAGGAAATTTATAAGACTTGAGTTCAATGTAGCAAGTCGGATTCGAAGCCATTGAATTTCATTTCATCGCCAAAATGTAGTTTTACCGACCCCCGTTATTCAGCCCGTTATCGCTCCCCACTCCGATCAACCGAGGCCGACCTGAACGCGAAGGTACCGAACTCGGTTGTCAGAGGAGCCTTCGCAGATCTCAGTAGAGGATCTCCCCCCGGCGATTCTCTTACATGTTCTCTCCTTGGTTCCGGCCGACACCACCGTACTCGACTTCGACACGTTCTTCTATCACTGTCGCATCCCGCGCAAACCTATATGGAGAGTTCGCCTACTGTTCGCTCATTTCGTTAAAATAGTAATTTAGATTGTTAATTGTGTGCGTCATGAATTTAGTTGATTTTCGTTACAATGGTGAATTTAGTTGATTTTCCATGTTTATTAATTGTGTGTGTCATGAAGCTTGGTTTTTTTTTCTCTTTTGTTTTCCATCTCACACAAGCTGCGCAGTAGAGGTTTCTCTTTAGGTCCACTTCGCCAATGTGCATGGTCCTTGTCTACCAATTTGAGCTGAACCGTTATGCCGATCATTGATAGTTTTTCTGCCATGAATGGTTAACGAGCGAACTACCAGGCTATAGGAGTGTAAATTATTTTTATATTTTTAAAATCAAGAACCCTGAACATAGATTGAAGGATATTCATTTGGTTCATTAGTACGACTAATGAAAGACGATTTTGAACGGCAAACGGAGGAAGGGTATTTTTCAATTTATGAAAAAATTCGGGGCACCCATTTATAAGAACCTGTGCCCATAAAATCGCTTCTAGAAAGACACCAATTTTTGAGAACAGGTGAAACCTTTTCACCCCTTACCGAGGCGCCAGTTTAAAAAACATTGAAAAATTAGTGCTAGCTCCCTCGAAAAACCGATGCTAAAGGGGTGTTTATGTGATAGTGCCACATCGCTCAATGAATCAGCAAGGAAGTGCTGGTTTTTCCTTTTTTCTAACACATGAGTTGTGTGAGAGTTTGTAACTCCATGTATCCCCAACACCCTGAGATGGAAAAAAGAGTTTCTCCCATGCAGCGGCGGAACAAGGGGTTGGGGCGAGCCGGTGCGGCCTCCCCCCAAACTCCGCTGACTGAGGAATATATATGAAGCCCGCCCCTCCTAGCCCAGCCCCGTCCCAACCCCGCCCCGCCCCTCCTGAAAATGTGGTCTAGTTCCGCCATTGCTCTCATGCTTCCTATTTACTTAGGATTGGTGCTGTTGTTGAATGAAAGCATCAAATTGTTCTCAGTCAAATATTGCTGAAGACCAGTGTTCAACACAAGGAAAAAAAGAGAAGGTAAATCATTTCCTGATTTATTACTCTCCGCGATAGCAAACTTGTATACGTTCTAATCTTCAAACGCCACGTCTTATGATAAAAAAAAACGTTGTGTCTGTAATAAGTACATAGGAGAAAATAAAATCACAAAAAATATTAAACAGCGTGCGTGCGTGTACCGGACAAAGGAGGCGTGCGGCCCGGATTACACCCACATTTATTCAGAATCATCTTTACAAATAATGTTACCACTAAAAATAATCTTAAACAGATCATCCACTAGATAAATTATAAAATACTATTAGAGTATGCCTATAAACAACAACTTTTCAAGGTTAGACATTTAAAAGTAAATTTTAGAAAATCTAACTTCATATAATAATTAAGATTTAAAGATTATAATGAAAGATTTGTATAACAAATTAATTAGAATATTATTAAGTCTCTAAGCATTTAATATAACTGATGCTTAAGCTACAAAAATGTGGAGCTAGGACGAGGATGCATGGCGCGGATGTTCAAATCTACTATCAGCCCTTCAAGCATATAGCGGTCACCCTAAAGCATAATGTGAAGGACCCCGTGCATTTCATGGACTTTTGGATGTGGTTTGGAGCGCGATGTGATGGATAACCTGTATGTTATCAATAGTATGCTGGATTCGACACCAATGCTGGTTAGAAATCGAGCCGATGAAACCGATCTATATCTCCAATGCATCAAGAGCGATGTGTTCCCGTGCCCGGAGTCAAGGCACCGAGAGCTCTACTGCGTGTGGGTTTTATGGAAGAGGAGTATCACCTTCGAGTTCCTCTTCGACAATCGAGTGGAGGCGGTTAGGGGCATTTCAAAAATGGTTGAGGATATGCTTCCGGGCTTTGGATAATATCCTCAAATGGAACCTGAGCAACTCGATTAGAGATTAATTTAGGTGTGTTGTATAGATTTTTATTTTTGTAATCTAATTAAGCATGTGCATAGTAGGTGCATTATAAATAAATTATTTCATAACACGTGCATAATAGGAGACAATAAAATCAAAAAAATATTAACAACGTGCGTGTGTGTCTCGAACGAAGGAGTGTCCTACATCAACATCCTCACATCCTCAACATGATGGCAGCGGAAGGTCGTGCAATCCCTGATTGCGGAGTCGGATATGATCCGTTCTTCGGATGCGTCATCGTCCAGAGATAGCTCCGGTCCCAAGTGGAGGCCGCCCGGAAGGAGTTGGAATAAATGTTCACTGTAATAGAATATTAAATGAATTAGAATCATGTTAAGAAAGGAATACCCTTTCTGACTGGTTTTGTATATATAATTTTCTATATCTGATTCTACCTTGTATACCCTTTGCACTCACTATATATATGAATACACAAAGTCACAATCATTGGTGGGTTTTATTCCATCATGGTATCAGTCAGATCTCTCTAAAATTCCAGGCTTCTATCTTTTTTCCCGACAAAACTTTGAACTAAATTTTTCATCCATTTTCCAATCAGTCGTTGCCCACCGCTGCCGCTGTCTTCCGCCGCCACCTCTGTTTTACCATGCCATTCAGACCGACCGACTTCGCAGTCTGTAGCCTTCTTGAGTGTTCTCCACCGATCCATCCTATGTCTTCCACCACCATCCAACAGGTTGTCTCCGCCGTTCGAGGCTCCTTTTGCCACCGTTGTTTTCTCGTCGCTCCGCCAATCTCCATCCGCCGACGTCATTCACATTGTTGTTGTCTACACTCTCTTCTCTAAAATTTTAGTTTTCGCCATTCAGATCTCTTATCGCTGTCTGGTTAAAGCACTGTTCATCTTCTCCAGTTGCAAATCGAGCTCTGTCTGCCATATTCACGCACCCGCCAGCCCTCTATCAGAAGCGCGTGTAGCCACGGACGCATGGACCAGAAGAACGCCTTCCCCTTTACTGCACATGATTTCACAAGCCCTCCAGTTTTCTATAAGAGCATTTCTTCACGCTCCATTCAGTATCCTCTAGCCATTTTCAGCTTTAAAAAAGTATGGATTTTGTTGATCGACTCTAGTGTCAATGGTATTATGCCTTGGGTCATGTTGCTTCTTCTTTTCCTAAATTACACAATGAATGGTACAAGTTTCAATGTCAATTGTGTAATAAATTTGGTCACTTTTCCTCGACACGTCATAATTTATTCTCTCGGGTTTTTTCTCCTACCGCTTTACCACATATTCGCTGGATAGCTGATTCTGGCACGACCAACCATATGACTTCTCTGTCCGCTTTTAAACATGTGACTCCTTATTTTGGTAACCGTCATGTTTTTGTTGGTAATGGTTCTGCTCTTAACATTACCCATGTTGGTCATTCTCGAGTGTCTGATTCATTATCCTTGTCTGATGTCTTGGTGGTTCCTCACATTACTAAAAATTTGCTATCTATTAGCAAGTTGACTCGGGATATGATGCTGTTATTTGTTTTGATGATTCTTCTTTAACTATTTCGAACAAGTTTACTAAAGATATTATTGGCAAATGCCATCTTGATAGTGGATTATAGTCCATTGGGTCATGTACGTCACAACGTCATTTCGTCTTTGAGCAAGTCTGGATGCTTGTCAGTTACTAGTTTGTTGCCTAAGCATCATTTATATCCCGCTTGTGAGATGACTTAAGGCAAGCGTCTTTCTTTTAGTGATAATTTAAAAAGAGCACCACGCATACTTGATTTATGATATGATATCAAAAATATATTTTATTATATTTTTATTAGTTTGGTATTTTTAAGAGCTTAAAATATACTCTTTTTTCCATTGGACTTTTTTTAATGAGGTAGTGTGCTCATATTCAGAATTATTTTTGAAATATTGTAATTTAGGAGTTTTGATTTGATTCGAATTAGATTTGATAAGTTTAGATAAGGTAGATTCATTAAAGAATTTATCCAATATTTGGATTGATTTACTTGGATGAATATGATCATCATTTATATTTAAATTAGGTAGTTCAGTTAGATATGGTATTAACTTATTAAAACTATCATAAGTCATTCCAGTTTCTATTTGTACTGGCCGAATTATACCCTATAAATAGAGGAGGCCTTTGGACAAATTTTACAACATTATTATCATTCAAAAATTCAGACTTTCGAGTTTATACTCTTTGTTTTTTATTGTTGCTTAATCCTGCGGGTTATTTAAATATCAATACCCTTTGTGAACTAATTCTGCAGGCTAGTTAGTGCATAAAGAACCATTTATTTGTGAGCTAATCCTGCGGGCTAGTTAACGAACAAATTTCAAAATTGAAAGCCAATCATGTGGGCTGGTTGGTGATCAATTCGAGTTGAGTGTAATCCCGAGGGCTAATTATTCATCATTTTGTGCAATCAAGTGAGGGTTCGCAAGTCCCTTCACTCGGTCAAAGATTGTAATTCTGCAATCCAGAGTCTTCGTAAGGAGATTCATATCATTTGGTATCAGAGCAAAGTAAAAGTTTTTGCGACCATCATATCAGTCGGTATCATTTGGTATCAATTTAGTTCATTGTGATATTTTTGGACCTTCACATGTTGTCTCTTGCGCTGGGTACCTTTATTATGTCATTTTTGTTGATGATTTTTCTCGGTTTACTTGGTTACATCCTCTACGGCGAAAGTATGACTTTGCGGAGGCTTATATGCAACTTGAAGCACTTGTTGAGAATCAGTTTTCTACCACAATTAAAGTTTTTCAAAGCAATAGTGGAACTGAGTTTTTGAATCACCGAATGTGAACCCATTTTGCATCCAAGGGCATTCATCATCAACTTTCATATCCTTACACTCTAGAGAAAAATGGTTGCGCAGAGAGGAAGCATAGTCATATTACATAGACAGGTTTATCGATGCTCTTTCATTCTGGGCTTCATCATTCATTTTGGTATGATTATTTTTCAACAAGAGGCTACATAATTAATAGAATGTCTACTCCAATTTTATCTGGTCAGTCACCTCTCTCAGTTATTTTTGGTACTACCCCTGACTACTCTAATTTTCATCCATTTCTCTGTCGAGTTTTTCCATATTTAAGGCTATATGCTGTGCATAAACTGGCCTCTCGGAGGCTTTCTTGCATATTTTTGGGTTACAGTTCACAATACAAGTGGTGTCGATGTTTTGATAATCTTACGAATAAAGAGTACATCACACACCATGATAAAATAAAGAGTACATCACAGGGTGACCTGCACCATAATCGATAACAATCCACGCTGCCAGCACACCCGACGATGCAAATGCCACTGATTCCCGTGTTGAACACCAATGTTACGCATCAGCTCTACACACCGGCCACACCAGCATCGTGTCATCCAAGAGTGTCTGCAGCCCCGACGCCCCCAGCTCCGCTAACAGTTTCGGCAACTCCAGTTTCTCCTGTGCCACCGGCTTCGACGTCTTCATCAGGAGCCAAGTCTAAATCCTCTGGTTTCGTGCCCATCTCTTGATTCAAGTCATCTCCGGCTCCGGATCCCTCTTCTAGACATCTGATGGCCACTCATTTGCACACGTGTTCTTCATGGTACACTGATTTTTCTGATTGTGATATTTATGGTTTACTGAGTACTTTATTTTCAAAGACCGAGTCTCGTAGTCATCGTTCTAAGGTCAAGGATCCCGACTGGGTTGTTTCTATAGACTCAGAGATGGCTGCTCTTCGCACTCAACAGACCTGGGAGCTGGTTCTGCATCTTCAAAATGTTAATGTTGTTGGCTCCAACTGATGGTTCTCTTGACTGGCACAAGGCCAGGTTGGTTGTTCAAGGTTTTTCAAAATTACCTTGTTTTGATTATGATCTTACATTTATTCCAGTGGTGAAAGCCTCTAATAGTCGTACAATTTTATCTCTTGTTGTCACTTGTAATTCGATTCAATGCAACTTGATGTCAAGAATGCATTTTTCAATGGTGTTCTTGATTCCCCAATTTATATGGAGCAGCCTGTTGGTTACAAAGACCTTATGCATCCTGATTATGCTTGTTGTCTACGCAAGGCCATTTCTGATTTGCAGCAAGCTCCTCGTGCTTGGTTTGAACGTTTTAGTTCTTTTTTTATTCGCCTGGGTTTTGTATGTAGTTTTGCGGATACCTCTTTATTTGTATTTTCACAAGGTTAATTTATTTTCTTGTTTATGTTGATGACATTATTCTCACCGGGAATTATAGCCATCTCATTCGGAAGTTTATCGATCGGGTTAATCAGGAATTCAAGATTACTGATCTTAGTATACAGGATTAGGTGCATGTTGCTATCCCTTTATAGCATTTTTACAGTTGTCAAGCTCATCTAGTAAGCCATTCGAATATCTCACACTATATCACTCTTTGGTTGGTGCACTACAATATTTGTCCAGTACGTGTCCCGACATCTCTGATGTTGTGAACATGGTCAGTCAGTATATGCATGCTCCTACTGATGACCATTACCGAGCCGTTACTCAAATTATGTGTTATGTCCGTGAAACTATACACTATGGGCTTCAGTTTTGCGAGAAATCTTCTCTTTTACCAGTTTTGGCTTATTCTGATGCTGATTGGGCTCATTGTATTGAAACTCTTAGGTCTACCTATGGTTATGCCATTTTTTGGTGGCAACCTGGTTTCATAGAGTGCTAAGAAGCAACCTACGGTCTCTCGTTCTAGTTCAGAATCAGAATACCAGGCTATGACCCATAATGATGTGGAACTATTTGGTTGATAAATTTACTTCGGGATTTGCGTGTTACTGCACGTGTGCCACCTGTTTTGCTGTGTGATAATAATAGTGCTCTCTTTCTTGCTCAAAATCCAGTTTCGCAAAAGAGAGCCAATTACATTGATATTTATGTGTGGGATGGTATCTTCTGGGAATTTCAAGGTTTCTTATGTTTCTACAGACCAACAACTTGTCGATATCTTTACAAAGGGTTTACCTCATCCTCAGTTTAAGTTCTTACAGTCCAAGCTTTGCGTTGCGACAAGTCTCACGTTTCGCCTGAGAGAGGATAATATAATATTAAATGAATTACAATTAGGTTAAGAAGGGAATACCCTTTCAGATTGGTTTTGTATATATCATTTACATATCTGATTCTACCTTGTATACCCTCTTTGTACTCACTATATATGAATACACACAGGAATAATCATTTCTAGGTTTTAAATTCTATCACACAACATTTTGATGCATGTTTGACTCAGGTTTAATGTTTGCGTCTTCATTTATACCGCGATTATGAAATTTGATACTGCAGTTATTTTTTACGAGTTAAATTTCATATAACCTTTTATTTGTTGTATGCGTAACAGATGCGTTATATTTTACTTTTGTTTGTTGTGTGCACAGGTAAAGCTGTCAATCTCTAACCCGAACCGAGAACTCGATTCGTACCGACAAGACCGAATCAACTCAAAATCCTATCTAATCTGAGAAATATTGACCCAAACCCAACCTGACCCGATCGCACCCAACCCAAAATCCGATTTTGACCCAAGAAATATTGACCTGCATCCAAACCCGACACGACCGAATTTAACCCAAAACCCAAATATGACCTGATAATCTGGACCCGAACCTGACCTAAACCCAAACCCGGGATCAACCCGAACCCGATCCAACCCAAACCGGATCGAACCCAAATCCAAATTCAACTCGATTCAACCCAAACCTAATACTAGATAAATCAACTATATAACCTTATGTATAATCAAGCCACAACAGATGTAGTTAAAAAAAGTCAATCAACATTTACTATGGAACCAAGTCAACTTGGTTATGAGTCAAACTAATAAATTCTTTAGACATACTTACTATAATAAAGTGGGGTTTTTATATATTATGAGTTTACATATATGATTACTTGTACGTAAATTTAACTCATAACAAATCTGAATACACAAGGTTAAGTTAAAATGCACACGACTAAATTTATAATCTAATGAATAATAGTCAAATAAAGAGAGATATGTAATTAAATTATGATTTTGAATTAGTAATTATAGAGATTCGACTAAATATTAATTTCAAAAATAATTTGAAATGTATTGTAAAAATAATACTTAATAAATTATCACAAATTCTTGTTATAGATCGAGTAATTGTTAGATGAGAGTAAATTATAATTAGTAGGACTAATAGGAATATTTGATATTTAATTTTATTTAGTTAGATATATATATATATATATATAATTATAATAACCTTTAAAATGAGCTCAACATATAAATATTTATTTTTAAATAATTTGAATAAAATATTATAAAAATAATCATTTTTATTGTACTTAATATGTAATGATTACTAACTAAACTAATTACTCATATAGTTTTCCTTAAATTACTAAAACACAAAAAGTACACAAAACCCCCCTTCTTTATTTTCAATTGAAATGTAAAACACAAAAAGTACATAAAAGTAATCCTAATATTTTAATTAATAATACTGAGCAACACGCGGTGGTACTCCAATAGTTTTTTATTTAAAAATTTTAGAATAAAAATATATTTTTACAACACAAAAATGCACTAAAGATTTTTTTAAAGTGAATTGAATTCAATGAATACTCAACACTGCTATTTAACTAAGATAGTAGATACAAAAGCGCATCTAACATATTTATGGAAAATTACGCTATGGCCCAAAAAACGTTACGGCATTATCATTGTCTCCAAAATACAAAAAAAAATGTTATTCGCATAAATATAGAAATAGAAAATAAATGTTTTTTTGGTGAAATATTGGAAAGCGCTAGTGTATGTTTTAGAGTAATTTAAAGTTGATTACTAAGAAGCAAGAACGAGAAATCGAAAAGGATTACGGATATGTTCTAGTTCCCAATTGGTAATATATATTTTGTTACAGATTTAAAAAATACAATGGGGATGTATAGGGTATCATCACTTTCAAGCGGATTTTAATTTGGAGATACGAGTAAAGTTTTTGCCTTTTGCACTTAGGTCCCTCCAAGAAATTTGGAATTGTCGAATCACGAAATTGACGATACCAAAATGTAATTCAATAAAGTACGATTGCAAATTTTCTAGTTGGGCATGGATGGGTGAACATAAGGGCCTTGGAAGTTAAGATTGAATACTTCTCCAAAGTCTTGAAAATTTACACTGTGACCTAAAATTGTGTTACCCCATTATCCGTTGCCCTAAAATACATTATTTTTGTTATTATTTCCTAAATATGGAAATATTAAATAAATTAATTTTTTGGTGAAAGGTTGGAAAGTGCTAATACATGTTCTAGAGTAATTTAAAGTTGATTACTTCGAAATAAGAAAAGCAAATCGAAAATGATTAAGGATATGTTCTCATGCTCGATTGTTGATAAATATTCTCTTACGTACTTGGAAAATAAAATGGGGGTGTATAGGGTAGCATCACTTTCAAGCGCATTTCAATTTGGAGTTACGAGTAATTTTTTTACTATAACCACCACCCTCCAGCCCCCTAAAACCCTCATTCCCACACTGAACATCACCGTCGCCACTCTTCAGCCACCCCAAATAGATCATCTGCCTCCTCATCTTATTCTTCAATGACCTGGGTCCGCTATCCCCTTCATCACAATCCCCCATATCCACCCCTCTATGAATTTTTCACAAGTGCATAATCTTTGATTAAAGTTTGTGATCAATGTCAGTTCTCGCGAAAAAAATGATGACCTCCACGGAATTAAAGGTAGTAATGATGTGATGGAAGGCAGTTTTAAGTAGTAGTCATTGATTAACAAACGACAACGGCAGTTATTCATTGAACCGCCTTTATTTTTTCCTATTCAGATGTTGTTCTGCCAAACTACCTTTGTGGTTGTATAGTCCTGATTTAGGAAAATGGGTCCGACTGTGGTTTCAGGCTCAAAAGAGAGTGGGCTCGGTCAAAACATGAAGCCGGTCACTCTAGGACCAGGGTTCCTCTATCAGGTCTCCTTTCGGAGACTGTTCCTCAATCAGAATTGAGATATATCAGGTGGTGTATTCATAAGTATGAGTTCCGAATTCAGACCCTAAAAATGCTCAAAAGTAAGTGCAGCGTACCTGATGCCCCCATTTATTAGTTTTAAAAAGGGGGAAAGGTTTAGGTTTGAATGAGATGGACAATTAGATTTCTTGAAGACCTAAAGTATGTTTTTTTCTATTTATTATTTTAATAAATAAAATCTTGATTTATTTGTAATGTGTGGTCTAGGGTTTGTTTTCTGGTAATTAATGAAATTGATTTTGATTATTGAGTATAGAGTATAAATAGTTGAACTTTAATGATGTGGTCATTTCTTGTGTGTAAGATAATGAGTTGAAAATGATATTTCATTGTAGGTGGTTGTTATGGATGAATTGAACTTATAAGTAGAGATCATAGAAAATCTCCAGAAACCTTCAGTTGATTGAATCCTTTGTTGCTTTAGCATTTGAAAATGCCTCAAAAAATGGTGTTGTACGAGTGCGTTGCCCATGTAAGGATTGCAGGAATGGAATATATTTGGGTAGGAAGAATATGTACAGGCATCTTATTATGAGAGGTTTTCAAATGAGCTATACTGGCTGGTTATGGCACGTTGAGGTTGACATGGGAAACAATGACGTTCATAAAAATAAAGTAAATGGTGGAGGATGTTGTTAGATAATTACATGGTTAATCCGAGGTCCTAGAAACGTTTCATAATGGAAAAAAGAAGCCATTGTATGAGGGATCTAAACATTCTATTTTAAGTGATACTTTGCAATTAAATAATTTGAAGGAAAAATATGGGTGGACTGATAAAGGAATGACCGAGGCTCTTCATTTGATAAGGGAATTACAAGGTAATCTAATGTCTGAAAAACCATATTCCGCGAAAAGAATTCTGTCCTATGGGATAAGAAATGAAAAAGATTCATGCATATGTCCAAATGATTGTACGTTGTATAGGAGGGATGATGAAGACCTAGAACGATTCCATGTATGTGGTGAGTCTCGGTAGAAGATGAAGAGTGGTGGAATTGAGGTTGGTGCAGAGAATGTAGTGAATTGTTTTTAAAACTTTGGCTAAAGTTCTATGGAATCTCCCCATAATTACTCAGTTAAAGAAGTTGTTTCCTTGTAAGGAAGATGTAAAATTGTTGCGTTAGCATTGTGAAAGAGTTCAATCGGTGGATGACGTTATTAGACATACGTCAGATGGTGAGCAATGGAAGAAATTGGATGCTTTGTACCTCGAGTTTGGTTCTGAGCCTGGGCATTTGAAATTGGACCTTTCAACAGATGGGATGAATTCTTTTGGTAATATAAGCAATGCACATAGTTCATGGAATGTTATGCTAGTTATCTGCAATCTTCAATTTTGGCTAACAATGAAATGGAGTGGCTTCTCAATGTGCGGGTATTCGTCAATGAGTGGCCATCTCTCCCTATGATAAAAATTAATAGTGACCCTCAATGTCCTTGGGATACACATTTTGTGGCCGTGTACCTTTTCCCCTCACTCATCTAGTAGCCCCTTCATTTATTATACAAGGACTACTATCAATGTCATGGCCGTTAACCCTAGTTGCGTAACCACCCTTCTCGTTTTTATGAAAATTACTATAGAACTGACAAACCTCGTCAAAATGTGACGGTTCATTTAGAGTTAACAATCTTTCAACATGTTATCCATCAAATTTTAACAAAGGATCAGTCAAACCTTTGCTATGGTAAATATTTAAGTAGAGCACATAGCAATCCAACAATTTACCATTCTTATGCAAAGTATTGTATCTATCTCGAGCTAGAGGAGAAACAAATCGGGGTAATGCGACTATCAATTCTGACCTACTTCTTGATGTGCTCCTGAATATGGACTTTCTTTTGCGGCTTGTTGCTCCTTGGTTTGATGAAGCCATTTCCCGCTAATTTTTAACTTAAAAAAGAGACGTACGATTCCTTCCTCGGTGTTGGAAGCTCTATTTGCTCAATTACTAGGGTTTTCAATTTGGGTCTTATGTTTTTGTTTTTTTATATATAATCATGCTAGTCCGAACTAGGAACTAGTCGGGTCATTTATAATCAATATTGACTCATTTTGTAAATGCAGCCTCAACAAGACCAGGTTTACTCTAGAAATGTCACCCCAATTTGGAACACATGTTCTGATCTCTGAACTGAAGTAAGGATATAAAAACATGACGCCAACAATCAGCGAGAAGAGCCTAAAGTGGCATGTTAAGTATGGATTTGTAGTCCTCATTCAAAATAGTAGTTCTGATCTCTTAACTCATTCCAGACTACTTTAAAAAATTGGATAAAATTATAAGTTTTATAGCTTATGTGTAAAAGCATATGTTTTATAGCTTAGAGGACATTCCAGATTTGGAACTGACCAGGCTTTAGCAATACAAAGTAGGAAACTTGTTCCGGACTCGGAACTTCATCCCTCCATACGGTTAAAAGCATTGGTTACGCTTGTTTATGTCATGTTGTTGCAAAAATCACTATTCACCGAGCTATGGAAATAACACTCATACCAAAAACGAAAGCCAATAGTGCTCAAAAAAATAATTTGCAACAGTTCAAAACTATACAAATTCAGAGTACAAATTTCAAAACAACATTCTACATAATTCTTCCAAACTGTCGACTGTCACACTAGACCACAAATTAATCTAAAGTTTTTTCCTCTGTAATTGAACAACAAATTCTAGTTTTCGAACATCATTTCCACCTCGGAATCACTGCCATCTTGACCAGCCTCTTCTTCATTATCATCCTCTGAGTATTGGGGATCAAAATTTGGCATCGTATCATCATCGCTGAACACCAACTACAAGCCTGTGGAAGCAACATAATTGGCATGGCAGACTTCTGGTGCACCTAGTTCCGCATTTGCTTTTGTGCGTTCACCTCAGACGCATGACAAGTAGGGACTAATGGTACTGCTCCAAGAACGCGCCCCACCTAAAAATTAAACATCAAACACAAATTTTAACTAACATTCCCTATCATTACAATTATTTTAAGATGATGAAAAACTATGACAAAGAATTTATATACTCACGCGATGACTCAGCCATATCAAGACCGGTATCCATTACTCTCTTTGTAGACTTAGTGACAGCACACGGGACCACCTTAAATTTCCACTTGTCGTCCTAACCTTGAACAATTGCTTATGCTAGAACCAACTAAGATCATAAAATTCCAAGTGCAACGGCCTGTCTACCGGCTGAACCCCAAACTTTCGAAGCAATGTTGTGATTAACCATTTGTAAGGGAGATCATTTTTTTACCCGTCGCTGCCTATAATATGTAGTCACTTGGTGAATCTGGGGTTGACCAAGATCCCCTCCATCACATGTAGAAGAACATAAGTTTTTCGATAGTGGGTTCGCAATCGTGGCCACCCAACAGTAGAACATTTAAGAATATCCACTCGTAAACCAACCTCTGTTCAACCTTTCATTCTCTTACATCGTACTTCTCGGCTTACCTCGCCCCACCACCTACCCTATTGAAGTACTTCTCAGCCATGGAAATCGGACAAAGTGGAGTGGCCTCGGTTACTGCAGGCCATTGTTGGTGGAAAATTTCTAGGTTTTCATCAGATGTATCGGAATGTAACTTAGTTGGGTCAGTAAATGGGTGATCTAATACGGCATTTATAGTGTATTTCTTTACACTGAAAGTCACTCCATTGACCTTAGCTTCATCCTTATTGGCAAATCTTTTGCCAATATCAGTATAAAATGGAACAACATTATCAAAATGAACGTAGTTCTCTAAAGTCATCCACACCTGGTTACCTTTTTGCAATATATTGAAAACGAGCATTTGCTCCCCAGTTGCCAGGCCTTATATTTCTTTCTTGTTGCTTGTGTTATGAGTCCTTGCTCCTGTTCTAAACTCGTGTGTGTATTTCTACTGCATACTCGCCCATGGCCCTCTAAAGGCTTTGTGTGCTGGGAGCAACCAAGCTGAGTACAACGTGTGTGAAAACCAGGCAGTAGTCGTGACACTCTAGCATGACTAGGCTACACGGTTAACCCCCTCAGAGGGTGACCCATGACTGTTGGTATCAGAGCAGTTTAGGGTTGACTCTTAAAGTAACGGAGTATGTAGCCTAATGACAGTTCCTCAAAATCCACACTAAGAACTACCTATGATTTGTACATATACGCATTTAAAGGAAATCAACATACCTTCTCTCAGCTTCTTTGTTGAAGAACTTTGTTGACTCCCCAATCTCAGAGTAAGGTAGATGACTCCAAGTGTTAGCATTTCCATGGTTGCATGTCCTTTCACCTTGATTTCTCTCCGTTAAAGAGGCTGCACAATTGATCTTGACAAAGTTGAGAGTTTAGACTCAATTTCTCCTTCTAGCCTAGGGTTTGTGTGGATGAACTTCCTATTTGGGGATTTTCTTTTTGAATTCAATGTTGACCAATTAGTTTTTTAATCTAAATTACCAGTTCCGAATTCAGAGAGGGATCTTGCCCCTGATATGAAGCTACGATGAATTTTAGAGTTTGAAATAGTGTCTTAGACCTGTTCCGAGTTTGGAACATGAAAATGTAAGGAAAAAAAGACCAACATTAAATACTTTTCAAAGGGTAATTAATAACTCTTTTTTGGCCGCTAGTTCCCCCCCAAAACACACTCACAAATGCACAAAACCCTAACCCATCCCCTAAATCACCTTCCAAATATTCATCCTCAACTCCAAACCCTAGGAAATAATGGATTTATGCTCATGATTAACTATCAATTACAAATGCCACTAAATTTTTGTGGGTTTGGTTGAGAAGAGTTATTTTTTTGCTTAGGGTTGGTGTTCTTCACACCGTCCATTCATGAGGTAACTCTTCTTCACTTCCATCACTTTTAGTAATGTTTATTGTTGGTTATTCTGATATAAATCTAGGTTTTAGCTTGTTGGGTTTAAATTTTGTTGATGATAATATATTAATCATGTGTATTTGTGAAGAGTAAAATATATAATACCTATTTATAGTTAATTTGTTTTTAAACCATGATGAATGCTTGTTCATTATTTGAAATGATTATCTAATAAAGATTAGGGAAATATGGTAGGGATCGGCCTTATCAAGTCCAATTGATTTTTTGTTCATCATAATTGCGCTATTAGGTAGTAGAATGTCGACGAAAAGAACCTGTGAAGAGCCACTATCTTCGCCTTTTGAAAATACTGAAACAATAAGTGATGATATAGATGACGGGGATGGGTCGAAAGAGATAGGAATTTCTAAAACACATTGTAGAACATTAGAAACAGGAATGGAGAGGAAGGAAATGACCTTGTTGGTGTTTAACAAGGTGGGTCGATGCTTGTCGGAAGAATGGCTAAATGGTCTAGTTGGGTGGGGAAAGTCGGTTAGACAAGGATAGACATTCACTATGACAATTTGCACGAAGCATGAAAGGAATATAAGGACACCCTGTGGATGGAGTGCCACGTAAAATTATTGTGAGTTTGCCACTTTACAACCTATTAGCAATTTCATATTCTAATTTCAAAAAAAAATTATTTATGTTATTCCTTAAACTCTCTGATAGAGACCATTTGAAATAGATACCATGGACATGGGAGAATTAAGAAAAAAAGCATTGGGTATGTTGTCGAAGAGTTGAGGAGAACAAGGGTACACCCCTTCCAGAGTTTACATCTTTTCAAATAAAAAGGAAGATCGTCTGTGGTTCACTTACACACATATTCAACCTGAGAGTTGGGAAACCCACAAACGAAGAGACCTCAAAAAAAAATGCAAGTAACACAAATAGAATATACTAATTATTTGTTATTTATAAGTTTTATTGAAAAAAACCTTAATCATCGTCACGTAGGGTACAAGGGATGAAAAGCGGGGGATTTTGGCTTTGAATGAGTTCTCACATAGGAAGAGTCTTGAGGGGTACGGTATTATGGCCATTGAAATTTTAGAGGAGCATTTCGAACAAGATATGTTATTGGCGATTGAAAGGGGGATAACCAAAGAAGAGGCGAGGTTGACGTCGATCAAATTCATCGATGTGATATTTTTCTCAAAGGTAAAAAAACAAACAAGGTCGTTACATAAGGGAGATCGAGAATTGGCAGAAAAAGTGGTAAACCTAACAAGAAAATCTTTTTTTAAACATAATATGCAACTTTTAATTATCTATATATTTTTACTTTTTATAATATTTTCACATGCCAATTCGAAACAATATGAAATTGAAAGTCGATTCTTGCCAACCAGTAAACACGACATATTGTGCAAGGCTGCCAACAAATCCAACCACCCTGGAAGGGCAAGAGGAGTGGGTGCATTCATATCACAAATAGATGCTTTTGGGACATTATGTATTTTTAACAAGGCAAAGCCATCAAAATTCCACACCTTGCAAAAAGAAGCCCTACTAAGAGATAAAAGGATAGAGAAACAAGAAATTTTGATTCACAAGTTGATGAAGCACACCGGTCTCTCTTAAACCCGAAAATCTAGAAGATATCACTAGTGATTGGGAGCCACCATCAAGATGATCTCACCATTCTCTGGGCGATATTAAGGTTAACTGCGAAACCATACTCCCAGAGATAATCAAAGAAAATAATCTCGACTCTGCCATCATATCCACACAAAAAAAGGTAATAACATTTCAATTTTTTTTGGCATGTGGACTACCCATTAAATATTAAAAGTAGGCTTCACATTTATGCAAATTTTTTATTGAAACTGGTGCTAAGACAAGTACACTACATGTAGACGACATATTTTCTTCATGAGGTAATGCAGAAGCATCACTCAAAATCAATTGCTGATGGAATTTCTAGGATATCCTATGAGAAACTATTAGTCCACAATGCTAATTTTCCCTTTCCAAAAGGAGAATACAAGACTGTGCGACCCACCCAAGGCATGTTCTTCTTTTGGCCAAGGCGGTTTGCTTACGCCGATCTTACAAAAGACGGGCATTTGAAAGTCAACCAAGAAAAAACACTGAACAAAATTTAACCCACATCGAAGGTTGGACTAGCACCGATGTCAAGAGAAAATGTAGCAAAGGAATGTCTGGTTTTCGTCCGCATATTGTATGACGTGATCGCTGGGCACAAACGCAACTCTACATACACATTTTCGAGCAATGTATGTGTTTTTGGTCAGAGTCGAGATATCATCGCAATGTGGAGTGACTTTGAGGAATTCTGGAGGTGTGACCAAGTCAACCAAACCATATATCACTATTCCTATTGTAAGCTCAACTTTCTTCTTATTAACTTAGATGGCAAAATTTATCCGTGCTTATCATTCTACATATCTTGCATAAGGTACATGTACTTCATTACCAAGGATGGGTAGGGAATTTTTACCCGGTATTGACTCAAGAAATTGGGTTTTCAAGGGCTGAAAGGATTGAATATGTGCGTAAATACCTCGAGCGACGCAACAAGCAGCTATTCATTGAGAGGTGATGGTTTTCTTAATCCAATTATTTTACACGTTGATAAGTAATTTAATTTGGAAAATTGGTGGTTAAGTGTTGAAATTTCATTATAGGGACCATTGGAGGTTGATTTTGATAGTCCCAAGAGAGAAGCGTGTATATTGAATGGATTCGTTGAACTCTCCACCATCTAAATCATTTGTAGACATTTTGGAGAATGCACTGAATGAACCTTGTGCCACAAAAAAATTAACGTAGTCCAAATCAAGGTGCGATTTTCTACTGAATGAACATGAGTTAGTATATTCATGATTTATTCTTTGAAAATTAGTACAAAAAACAAGCAAAAACATGGGAGTGAAGCTATTACGTTATGTTATATGCAATCGAGCGTGTGAAACTTGTCTTGTTGAATTACATGGAAATTGATAAGGTTAGTATTAAATATACATGCACACAAACCTTTGTAAATTGATTAACTACTCAACAACCCAAACTAACAAATTATACCGTGATAACCACAGATTTTTGGAGAGGACTACAAGCCATAATCACAAATGACATCAATCATGCAAGAAATTTCTTGGCCCGGTATTTATTTCATGTGCGCTCCACAACTATTGGAAAACCTAACGTGGTAGTGTGCCCCAAATCTCAACATCATTGATGTACTTTATATGGAATTTATTTTTGAATTATTTCTATTCTTATTTATATATACTTGCTTGTATAACGTTGTCTATAGGTTTTTGATAAGCCCTAATCAGGTAGTGGATTAATGCTAGGAAAATTATATTTTTGGTGTGGAATAGGATTTTCTATATTCTATTCAAATGTATAGTAGATGTTATTTTAGCTGTATATATACATATTTTGTTATACGGGTTGATGCATTTGTAAATTGCTGGCAATTGAATTCAGGTTTTGAGGCTAATATTGAGCCAGATTAGTGAAATTTCAAAAATTAGCTTCAGAGTCGATTACACTTCTGAGTTCGGCACTACTCTTCGTATATCATACTATTACCTCCGACTTTGCTTTCCAAGTTCGGAACTTTTCACTAAAATTCATGTAATTTTTGGCCGAAAATCCAGGTTTGGTCCGGATTATCAATCTGAATTTGGATATCCAACGTCTGACTATCCCCCCAATGCAGGAATTTCAACTTACAACTATTAGTCCCGAATTCGGAACTGGGGTGTGCTAATTTTTTTTAAAAAAATAGTCACAATAATTAGGACGGAAGAAGGAGGGAACATAGGAAAAAGTCCAATAGTGTTTGTCCATCGAAACCAAATATTTGTTCCAAAATTGGAACAATTTAGTTAATCCGACAAACTGGAGGCAATTCCAAGTTCGGAACTTATTAAAGGCGGTTCTTTTTGCTTTTCAAAGGCGGCAAGGAACCGCCTTCTTCGGTCACATTTAAAGGCGGTTTTCGGAACCGCCTTTCATCGTATTAGGATCAAAGGCAGAGCAAGAGAAGTCACATACAAAGTGAATTCTCAAGTCTGTTAGAACTCTCTTTAATTGTTCCACTCTACACTAATTTTCTCACCGTCGATGTACATCACCATCGCTTCCACCCTGCGAGTAGTTGCCTTCTCCACAGCCAATTTTTTTGACAACGCGTTGTATCTCTGAATGATCCTAATGCACTCTCTCATTTAAACCCCCGTGGCTCTCAAGCTTGGCGTAGTCTTTGTCCCTGTCATAGTTTAAAAATATGAGTTGGTCTCAGAGTGCACTTTGCGAACCTGGGAAGAAATTACCAGTATAAAACAGTCAAACATTTTTATTCTACTCCAAACAACAGAGATGTGGAAGCTATCAATTTATCACCGAACCCAAAAGAGGGGGATCCTTAGGGTTTGATATAGAAGCCATTAACAGAGAGTGGGGAATTATGGGGTTCAAAATTTGAAGAAGTAATAAAAGGATATTTTCTTAGTCCTGAACATTAGTATATGAAGAATTGATGATATGTCCATGTTATACGATGATTTTTTGATCTTTTTGTACTCATTTTGGAATGCTTTTGTGCTTTGGATGCTCAATTTTACCTTAAAATTCTATTAGTAGAGTTAAGAGCGACTTTGGCACTCTAATCACTTTTCATATGGATTTTGTGAGACGAGGTAAACGTTGGATGATTTGAAGACCATGAACACTACATTTTGAAGACCTTGAAAACTTGAAGAAGGGAGGAGAAGACAACTACACGTAGACCAAAGAGAAGAAAACATATGAGGGCAGCTTACTCTGCCCGACGCGACTCACGATGCATATGTCGCAAGTCGCGATGGTCCTCTGCCCAGATCTAATTTTTTGACTTTCTGTACTATAAATACTCTTTTATCTACTCTCTTTTCCAGGAACCTTTCTCTCCCGGTTTCTTAGCCATAAACCCTAGTTTTTCTTCCATTTTCATCTTGCTTTCTTCTTGATTTCATGTCAAAATTACTATTGTTATTTAGTATGGATTCTAGTAGCTAAACTCATTCTTCGGAGCAATTGATTAAGGTTTCCAAGCCCATGTTTTGAGAACTCTATGTAAGCTATTTAATGCTTTGCTATTGTGTATTTATTGTGCTTAAATTTAGATGTTGAATACATTAATTGTGTTGGAATTTTGAGTATATAAATTGATTGTATGATTACTTTCTAGGGTTTGGAGAAAGTAGCTAATTCTCTCATCTTTTAATATGAAATCCAAGAGCATGAATTAGAGCTTCTAATGTTGTTGATGAATTATAGATAAATGTGATAATGTCTAATTCTTTATCATGTTTGTTTTGTGTAGCAATTGGTAACTTCTGAATTTATTTTAAAAGTATGGGATGACCAGTCTGTCGCGAGTTACGACAGCCCCGTTATGAGTCGCAATGAATAGGGGATTTTTGACAACTCCCAGTATCATTAGTTCGAGAGTCGTGAAAAGCCAGTCGCGCTCGCAACCATAATCAAAAGTTTTTGAAAAAATACCAACTTCCAGGTCTAATTTTTCGTGAGTCGCGATGTACATATCGCGACTCGCAACACTCCATCGTGACTCGCGATGGTTCTGTAACGATCGCGATAAAAATCATAATTTTTTAGAAAAAATGCAACTCCCAGTTACTTGTTATCGCGAGTCACGACGTACCTATCGCGAGTGGCGACACTCAGTTGCGAGTGGCGACACTCAGTCGCGAGTGGCGATGGTGTTGTCGCGATCGTGATAAAAATCAGAAGTTTTGTCCAAAAATGCAACTCCCAGTATATTGTTTTCGTGAGTCATTATAGACAGTCGCGAGTCGCGGTGGACATTTTTCAATCACGACAGAAATTAGAAAGATTTTGGAAATTTTGCAACTCCCAGTATCCAACTGTTGCAACTCGCAAAAATGTGATTGTAGAATGTGCTAAATTATTGTAGCACGGATTCTTGATGAAAATGTGATTGTAGAATGTGCTAAATTATGGATTTTTGTGACTTGATTGTAATATGGATTCTAGATGAAAATGGGATTGTAGAATGTAGTAAATTCTTGTTCTGACACACCATCACGAGGAGGTCGCGGAATGTCAGGGACAAGAACAACGTCACCCTCCATACGATGCTTCGCCATGTGCACCGCCTCCTCTCCACCACTCTATTTTGTCACGCCAAGGCGACAAATGTGCCGAATGATGAGATTCGATTCCTTTGGGAGTTTACGAGTGAGGGCATGAGATATGGAGAATGGGCGGACATGTGGGCCGCAAAGGACTTGGAGGCAGCAAGGAAGGAGAAAGGCGAAATATCGTTTAGGTGCATGATCACCCTACTTGCAGAGCAACTGCACATCACCTTACCTGATGGCCTTGAGCAACTTGGTCGGGGAGAGTCATGTCGCATTACGTTAACCTGGATGCTCAACTTCCACTTAATTAAGACTACAACATATCCACGGACATTTCACTGGTTCTACGGGGCTGGAGGTGTCCCTTTCATGAAGCTTCCACAGCTCCAGCGTACGAAGCTGGAGTTGGACACTCCACTGACGAATTTGGCGATTGAGCCAGATCAGGAATGTAGGCAGGGATTTATTCAAGAGCTTAACAACCTCCTAATCCAGTCTGACACTATGGATTTATTCAGGAGCTTAACGAGGGTGCTCTACCCTACACTATGGATCCACTGAAAGATGCACAACATTTTCCACATTCGTCTCCACAGCACCAGCAGCCTGATCCAATGCAGGATGATCAGAGCAGCCGCAACCAGCCTTAGTAGCTCAAGCGGATTTCTACTACAGGCTCCACAACATGATATACGATCACAACATGTACTTGTCGCGGAACCTGTTGGATATGGATAAGGAGATAGATCAACTCGCATCCAAAGTATGGGATATGGATGCACGAGCTAGTGGCACCACGGGACCAGATCCCGGAGCAGAGAGGCCCAGGGAGGGACGCCAGAGGAACGTGGAGTGGATGTCACAGTATCAGCAGCACTATGGACATGGCGGTTCATCCTCACATCAGTCATTGTGAGCATTTTCCTTTTGAGTACCCCCCTACTTCATTATGTATTGTTTTGCCCTATTTTGTATACATTGAGGGCAATGTATTATTCTAGTATGGGGAGGGGATTTAACATTCACTGATTATCTTTTGGTATGCTTTTGGGATGTAGACTTGGAGATTTTTTTTCTTGCTTTTCAGATGTTATATTTTCATGCATTTGGTTATTTTTGTAGTTTTGACATGCGAAGCTTTTTGCAATTTATGATTGGAAAATGGAAAATGAAAAAATAAATCATAAATTTTTTTAAATTTTAAAATTTTAAAATAAAAAAGAACAAAAAGAAAAAGAAAAGAAAACTCGCTAAGTTGAAAACCTGAGAGGGAAATTTAGGCAGCATTGGGGCCTGGATAGGCCAAAAACCCGAAACGGTGGCCTAGGTAAAAATGAGAGGCTAAATGTGGTTCAGATGTGAGCTGAAAGAAACTTGATGTGTGGCTAGGATGAAAACCTGACAGGGCTCCTAGGCAAAATGAGAGATAAGGAGAAAAAGAAAAAAATTGGTTAAATATCTACTCATTTGCCGGCGTTGGAGTCATAAGGTTGTGGTTGATATATGGATGAATCGGGTAGCCTAACATCATAGGACTTCTTGGGATTGGGAAACATAGGGGGAAAACGAAGTAGGGTTAGAAATTCTTGATTCTTTGTGTACTTCAATTTGGTTGATATATTGGTATGAAGTGAAGTACGTGCTTAAACGTCTCATATGATTTTGACTTCATTTTATGCCATTGGATTTTGGGATTAGCAAGTTAGGAAATGCGTTTTGATAGGTAGTACATTTTGGATAGATTTCGGAATAAGGGTTGTGTTTGATACAAAATTTCAGGAATTATCATATTGAGAGTTTTGTGATACTTTCATTGGGGGAATATTAGAATTAGGATGGAGCATTTGAAACCTCTTTGTTCTTGAATCTTTTCTTACTCGAGGACGAGTAAGGTTCAAGTGTAGGGAGGTTTGATATGTCCAATTTATACGATGATTTTGTGATCTTTTTGTACTCATTTTGGAATGCTTTTGTGCTTTGGATGCTCCATTTTACCTTGAAATTCTATTACTAGAGTTCAGAGTGACTTTAGCGCTCTTATAACTTTTAATATGGATTTTGTGAGACGAGGTAATCGTTGGAAGATTTGAAGACCATGAACGCTGTATTTTGAAGACAATGCAGACCTTGAAGATCTGAAAAGGGGAGGGGAAGACAACTACACTTAGACCAAAATGAAGAAACATGTGAGGGCAGCTTACTCTGCCCGTCGCGACTCGTGACGGTCCTCTCCCCAGATATGCTTTTTGTACTATAAATACTCTTTAATCTCCTCTCTTTTCCAGGAACCTTTCTCTACCGATTTCTTAGCCATAAACCCTAGTTTTTCTTCCATTTTCATCTTGCTTTCTTCTTGATTTCATGTTTGAATTACTATTGTTATTTAGTATGGATTCTA
>JAULKM010104853.1:0-42010 GCA_032355605.1 Rubia tinctorum | reverse complement strand
ACATAACCCTTGAATGTTTGATCTAGACGTGGAATGTCTTCATTTATGGTGGTAGTCGTCCCTTGATCTCCATCAAAGATGTAAGAAAAAGACTCCAAATTCAAGAAGAAAAGCAAGTGGGATTTGACTTCAAAAGAGCCCAATGCAATTGGTTTGAAGCGGATATTCAAAAAGAGAAAAATGCATATATGTGAAGTTTCTGCAAAAAAAAGCCAATGACGATTTTTGTGGACGACCAATCAGCAATGACTTTGGGTAAGAATCCATTTTTTCGTGATCGAAGTAAATACATTGACATGCAGCATCACTACACTATAGAGTGCATCACCAGAGAAGACGTACAAGGGGAATACACAAAGATGGGTGATCAACTAGAAGATATCTTCACTAGAAGCGCGATGATTACATCGAGATGAGGAGCTTGCTTGGAGTGGAAAATAAAGTTTAAGGGGGGTTGTTGAAAAATAAACTTGATTTTGGATTAGCCCAAATGACAATTTAGTAGTCCATTATCTAGAAGAAGTCTAAAGAAGTCTTAAGAAGGAGGGAAAGTTCTAGAGTAAATCTCTAAAATATCTCTAAAATGTGTAGATTATGATGGAGTGGAAAAGAGTATCATAGAGAGCTAATTGTAGTCATTAGATTAGAGTTGGGATGGAAAGATCTGAGTCATTGGTTAGATGTCACTAGTATAAATAGGGGTGATGTAGTAAAGTTTCAATCAATCCAAAAATAACAGAAACATTCTCCTTATACAAATGGCATATTCCTCCAAGCTCTCCATTCTCTCCCAAACTTTCTGAAACTCTCCATCAACCATTCAAAGTTTCCCTCCAAAAAATTAATATCATAGTTATTCCCTCCCAACATCCTGTGTGTGTCATTAAATTCCGGTCTAGGATAATATAAACAAAATCTCTATCACTTGCAATTTTAGTTCAGTCCTTTTTATGAAGAATTTATATATTTTATGCGAGAACATAGTGGGAAAAAATCAACCATGGATATAAACTCCAAGAGGAGTTAGAAAATGGTTATTGAATATGATCAAAATTCGTCGGAGCACTCCCCTCTCGACTCTAGTGCAGCTGCCAAAATCCTAATTTATTTTATTTTATTTTATTCAATTTTATTTTCTTATACATTGGTTACTTCATATATGTAGGCTCCTTGCACGTGGGGCATGCCTTCTGACTTGTGTTCTTCGCTGCATGATTGAAAAGATTTTCATAGCCTCAAAAATCATTTATCATACAAAATGATATTGCCCTGAAATTAATTCAACTCCCCAGTAAACATCATAGAGTCGATCTCCTTTAGACTATCTCATGGTGAGACCAAGGGAAAAACACAAATATTAAAAATATTAAATAGAAAATTTTAAATTTGGAGGTTAACATATAAATAGTTGTTTTTTGGGGTCTTATTTTAATTATATAGTTGAAATTCATGGACTCATGTGCAATTTGACAAAAATATTAGAAGCCCTAGCCCTCCTCAATGTTTCCACCATCATCATCAACCGTCTCTACGCCGCTGCTGTTTTCTGGCCTACTCAACGAACCCACCATTATCGTGACTTCAATTGCTTGGTCGTCAAAGATTCAAAATGTCGGATTATGATAGCTGGACTTTCAAGTTTACACACAGCATCACTAAACTGAAAAATGCATTGATGGCCTATGAATCCAAAAAGAAGTACCATGTTAGCTTTAAAAATGATTGTTAAGTTAAAATCATGTTCTCGAATGTTAGGAGGTTAATGACTTCTAAGAAAAGGTTAAAAGGACTCTAAAAGGCATAATGTTGACATGCTTGCTATGATTGAACATAAAGCAACCTTAAAAATAGAATAGCATGTCAGAAAGAGCTATGTTACAGAAACTGTCTCGACTCCCAACACAGCAAAATTTGGACATTTTTCTCTCATAGAATCACAATTACCTTGATATTTGAACATGAGAATTTTATCCTTGTGAATATCGTGGTTAAGGAAGATGGAAGCAGCTTCAATGCATACGCCATTTATTCACCACAAACCATAGCTGAAAGATTCTTGCTATATGAACACATTAAATCTACCCCAATGGCTTTCATGCTATACTTGGTGGTGATTTTAATGCAATCAGAAATCTTGATGAGTGCTCAGGACTAGCCAATCCTGAAATGAACACAGTTAGAGATTTTAACAGCTTTATAAATGATTCGATTCATATAAAAGTCAATAATGTGGGTAATCCAACTATAGGGTTGTTAACCCAACATCTAAACACCTAGATAGAATACTAGTTAACTAGAGCTTTCTGTAACTATTCACAACTCTTACTGGAAGTTAGGGAAAACCACATTCCCTAAACCAAAGGTTTCAGGAAATGTGGTTCATGAGAAAAGACTTTATTAGGATCATTGAAACCAGCTGGAACACTCCCATAGAGGCCCAGGTTCAGTTAAGGTTCTGCCTAAAACTACAAAGACTCCGATTTTTTTTTAAAATCTGGAACAAACAAGTCTTTGGCAATCTAACTGGAAAAATAAAAAAGTCTGAGGTAGAGGTCACAGAGCTGGAGCAAAAATATGATCAAACACATTCATAGGAACATAGGATTGAACTGAATAGAGCTAGAGCTTTTCTGACTAGATTTATACTGGAGGAACACACTTTTTCAATGCAACAAACTAAAGAAAGGTGGCTTAAAGACGGAGATTATTATTATTATTACTTTCATAAAACCATAGCTGAAAATAGATTTAGATTGTCAATACTTAAAATCAAGGATTCAAATGACAATTGGATACATGGGCAACCGCTTATAGGAGAAGCAACTGAACACTTTTCTTAAAAGCTCCTTAAGGATGAAAACACTGATGAAACAGGACAAAAAACAACCTTTTTGGTTAAGGAAATTAATCCAATCAATTTTGATTCACAAAATAAAAAGCTCATTGAACCTGTCACACTGGAATAAGTTAGAGAAGCTATCAACTCACTAAATCCCTCATCAGCCCCTTACCCTGATGGCTATGCTGGCCTATTTTTTATATATAAAATCATGGGAAATTATTAAGCGTGATATATTGGAAATTGTAATTGAATTTCAGGCCGGGGTACCTATCTCCAGAGCCATTAGCAGTTCGTTTACAGTCTTAATCCCCAAATCCAAGACCCCCGCTACCTTTTCAGAGTTCAAGCTCATTTCCTTATTATATTTCACCAATAAGATGCCAGCCAAAATCATAGTGGAATAAATAAAACCCCTAATGAACCAAATCATATCTGAGGAACAACCTTCTTCCTCACAGGAAGAGATATTACGAACAATGTCCTCCTTATGAAGGAAGTTTTAGGTTTTTAGATAGAAAAAATGAGTCCCTCAACCTAATCCTCGAGATTGACATGATGAAAGCATTTAACTGAGTCTCATGGGTGTCACTCAACTCAATAATGCTTAAACTGGGGTTTCATGGGAAGTTTGTAAAACTAATCATGAATAACATTAATGCAGCCTGGTTTTCCATCCTTGTTAATAGAATACCACATGGGTACTTCAAACCAACAAGAGGTTTGAAACAAGGAGACCCCTTTTCCCCGTTCCTTTTTCAACATATTAGCTGAAAGCTTTACAAGGAATCTAAAAAGGCAGCTCTAGAATGGCAATCTAAAACTTTTCAAAACACCGTGAACAACAATACCCATTACCTAGCTTTCTTTTGCTGACGACACTGTCATTTTCATACCTGGGACAACAAAGACATTAAAAAATTTAATGAATTCTTGGATATACTACTACAAACTAAGGCTAATGTAACACTTTCATTGCAACACTTATTAAAAATGTTACAACAACTTATAAAGTGTTAATTAAACCTTTGCAAAGTGTTGCATAAATATTAAAAAGTGTTACCTAATTTTTTTTTAAAATGTTACGTTAGATCTAATGCAACATCACCTGTGGTAATACTTGTAAAAGTGTTACTTGAGGTTCCAATAATACTAAGTTGAACCTATTGTAACACTTTTACAAGCATTACTTTAAGTGATGTTGCATTAGATCTAAGTAACACTTTTTAAAATTTAGGTAACACTTTTCAATATTTATGTAACACTTTTCAAATATTTAAATAACACTTTATAAGCTAAAGAAATAACTAATGGAAGAACACTCACAGAGGAAGAAAAAATTAATATGCTTAAGTCCAACCTCTTATTTTGTAGTATGTGTTTTCAACTCACCAACGACCTTCTGGGACATTGATTTTGAAAGACACATTCACGAGCCTCTGCCATAGCTCTTTCTACAGCTGCAATTTCAGCTCTAAGCTTTGCAGCAATAGATATTTAATCAACTTGAACTTTGGGGCAAAAAGTTACGTTGTCAAGCTTTCCCGGGCATCTGCCTTTGCTCCATCGTGATAGAGTAAATAGTTCCCGTCAGGGGCGGAACCGGGGGACGAGGGGGTGCTGGCAGCTCCCCTAGGATCCGGTGGCCTGGAATTTAGGTCTAGGCACCACCGGAATCCATAGCTTCCCGCCCCTTGAGAAAATTGCAGACCCGTCCGGTGAATTTCCGGAGAAGACGATGGTCTTCTTTTTCATTTTTTTGCCTAACTAAACAAAACAACGTCGTTTTACCCTTAGTAAAATGACGTCATTTTAGTAATATGTGGCCTTTTCCCTAATTTAACAAAATGGCATCGTTTTGCCCTTAGTAAAACGACGTCATTTTAGTAGTCTGATGGGAAAAACATAAGGACATTTGGGCTGAACCAAATTGGCCCAGCCCAAATACAAACCTTAAATTTATTACTAACCAGAGCCATTCTCATTCTTGGAAACATTGCTCACAACATCGTCTTCAGTTCAACTTCCACGGTTCCACCGTTCCGTCCACCACTTTCCATCGCGCCGCCGCCGTCATCTGCCGGGTCTCCGCCACCCTCAGCTTTTCAGCCCCCCCCCCCTTGCATGAGTACATGGTTTCGCCACTGGTTCCCGTAGTGATGGATATTATTAAGAGATGAAATTATATAGATGATTACATGGAAGAGTTAGAGAACAAACTGAACTCTAATACTAATCTTCTATATGACTTAGTCTAACACCCCCCTCAACCGAAACGTCAGATGCTCAGAGACGCAAATCTTGGATAGAAAAAACTTAAATGAAGGACGGGAAAGACCCTTAGTGAAGATGTTTTCAATCTGGAGCGTAGTGTGCACATGAGCGACACGAAGTTTGTCGGCATAAGCAAGCTCACGAACAAAGTGGTAATCAATTCCAATATGTTTAGCCTGCTTGTAAACAACCAGATTCTGGGCCAATAAAATAGCACTGTTGTTATCACATAACAGTGGCGCCCCAGAAAGAGGAACCCGAAGATCACTCAGTAAATGAGATACGCAGACTACTTCAGAAGCAGTATTTTCCAAGGCCCAATATTCAGACTCTATACTCGATCGAGAGACAGTGGGATGCTTCTTGGCGCTCTACGAAACCATATTGCCGCCAAGGAAAACAACATAGTCCTAAGTAGAGTGACGAGTCTATATGCAGCGAGCCCAATCAGAGTCTGAATAACTCGGCACCTCAGGGGAACTAGCAGCACGAAAAGTGAGGCCAAGGTGAATAAGGACGTGGACATAGCAAAGAATCTGAGTAACAGCAGCAAAGTGATCATCCTTGGGGTCCTGGAGAAATTGACTGAAGGAGTTAACCGCAAAGGCCAAATTTGGGCGAGTAATGGTCAAGTACTGTAAAGCACCCACCAAAGAACGGTAGAGTGTCGGGTTCAAAGACCGAGGACTAGTGCTTCTAAGAAGCTAGGATGTCGGCAAGAATGAAGTGGAAACAGGAGTAGCATCTGATATTCCGGCACAAGAAAGAATGTCACGAGCATATTTTGCCTGACCTAGAAGAAGACCAGAGGTAGTAGGCGTAACTTCAAGGACAAGGAAATAGTGAAGGGCACTCAAGTTCTTGATAGCAAACTCTTGATGAGTACGAGAAATAAACTGCGGAAGAAGAGTAGAGTCATTCCCAGTGAGAATAATATCATCAACGTAGACCAGAAGATAGAGCAAAGATGTCCCACGAGAGAGAACAAACAAGGAAGTGTCAGCCGTACTACACTGAAAACTAAGTCGAGCCAAGTAGCTGCTAAACTGCTAAAACCAAGCTCGAGTCGCTTTCTTGAAATCGTAAATGGCCTTGCACATGCGAAAAGCATGATCTGGGCGAAGCGGATCCTTGTAGCCGGCAGACTGAGCCATATACACCGGAGTATCAAGAACACCATTAAGGAAGGCATTCTTAACATCCAATTGATGGATTGGCCAAGAACACATCGTAGCAATGGCAAGGATTGTACGAATGGTCGAGACCTTGACCACAGGGCTAAAAGTGTAGTCAAAATCAAAGCCTGGAAACTGAGAGAACCCCTGAGCGATCAGTCAGGATTTATAGTGGTCGATACTGCCATCAGGATGATACTTGAGACGATACACCCACTTGGAGCCAACAATGTTGACATTCAAAGGGCGCAGAACTAAATCCCAAGTATGATGAGATCGAAGAGCAGCAACCTCGTCATCCATAGCTTCTACCCAAGAAGGATCACGTAGAGAAGAACAATAGTCTGTGGATTCCTTCTGAGAAAGTCACGCAGCAAGAAACCCATGTGTGGCAAGATCCGAGTAATTACGCCGTTGAATGGCCCCTGTGGTAGATCTGGTCACCATCGGATGAGGCCGTAAAGGTGGGGAAGGCGAGGTACCATCTGAAGGTGATGAAGTCGATGAGTCAGGAGGAATGGAATGTGAAGAAACAACCGGAGATAAAACTGAGACTGCAGAAGGGACCATCGGAGGATCAGGAGGAGAAGAACACGACCGACATGGGGAGGAGAGACCAAGAGAAAAGGGAGGCAGTGCGGGCGAGGAATCCTTCTTAGGATTGATAAAAGCAGAGACGTCCAACATCGAGAAAGGTGAACCGACCTCCGAGGCAGAGGAGGCATATGGAAAATAGAGCTCAACAAAACGAGCATGGCGGGTCACATAAACTCGGCCGGAAAAAGGATGAAGACATCGAAATACCTTATACTGCGAACTATATCCAATAAATATGCAGGGAATGTTGCTGGGAGACAGCTCGTGCTGAGCAGATGGGCGAACTTAAGGGAAAACCTAACACCCAAAAGGGTGAAAGTTCGAGTAAATGGGATCACGATCAAAGAGGAGACTGTATGGAGTGGAACCCCGGAGGACCAGAGTAGGTAGGCGATTGATGGTGTAAACTGTCGTGGCAAAGGCATCTGCAACATGTCTATGTTTTCGCTCTGCTTGTCCATTTTGATCTGGAGTGTAAGGAAAATAAATTTGATAATGAATGCCCTTAGAAGAAAAATGTGAGCGAAGACGAGTGTTGAGAAACTCAGAACCGCCATCACTCTGAAACACCTTAATCTTAGATGAAAATTGGTTCTCAATCAATGCCTCAAATTGCAGATAAATATCAACAAAATCCGACTTGCGAAGGTTCTTAGTAATATCAGGTACAACTAAGACATCGGATAAGCGTAAAGTAGAGGAAAGCCAAGAATCACCAATATGATAAATCGAAATAGGAGCACCATTACCAACATAAACATGAGAGTTACCATTATAGGGGGTGACGGTCTCAAGAACAGAAGCAGAGGAGGCCATGTGGTTGGTGGCACCAGAATCGATGTACCAATCGGAAGTGCGGGAAGATGGGTCTAGCTGCAAAGAGGACTGAAAAGATTCAACCAAGTGAGTTGAATCCGGACGACAGGATTGGGCCAGAATGCTATAACATGTAGCCCAAAATGACCAGCACGACCACACCATGTGCAATGAGGATGACCCCTACCAACATAATGACCTCCAGAACCAGTCACTGAACCTCGACCACCACGGTGGCCACCAGAACGGCCGCCCTGCGTGGCGCGTGGGCTCCACGCGCCACCAATTCTCACCGGCGAGTGGTCCCACGCGCAGCCTTCCTCGACACGATCTGAAGAGGTGAATGCAACAGGGGAAGTACCAGGCACTGGGGGTGAACTGAAACCTGAAAAAGACTGCAAAAAGGCCTTGTGGTTTGTAGCCCTAGCAACAATATCCACGTACAAAGGAGACCGGGTCTGGGACAATATAGGCTCACAAAAATCCTTGTACTCAGACCCGAGAGCGCGCAAAAACCAGAGAAATTGGTTGTCGTTGGACGCCGGAGATCCCATGACAGCAAGCTTATCAAAAATATCTTTGAACTTGGAATGTAATTCAACAACCGAACCAGTTAGGCGTAAATTCAAGACTTGATCACGAAGCTGGATGTGCAAGCATTTTGATACAAGCTATGAAGAAGATCCCATATTTACTTGGAAGTCTAACAACCGATGACTTCCGCCATAGCTTCATCGGTGAGAGTAGCAAAAGGAAGGCCACAAAGACGCCGATCATCGGCCATCCAAGCATCACGGTCGGCAATAGCTTTGGCTCGGTTTGGGGCGAGAGAACTAGCAGTAGCTGCATGAGGAGAGGAGATAATGGAAGAAAAAGATGCCGATGATTCGGCTTCAGAAGGAACGACTGGACACAACAAAGTGTTGTCGAGAAAACCGAACAGGTTCTGAGCTTCAAGCACATGAGAAACCTGTGTTTGCCGTAGAATAAAATTTGAGGAGGAAAACTTGACAGTGAGGAGATGAATGAGAGTATTGAGAGTGCAATGGGGAAGACGTTCGGCCATGATATAAGTTTGTATGATCTGGGATTGTAGGGAAAAAATTGAATGAGCAGAGGGAAGATGAATGATATGTGTGGTCTTGTTATTGTTTCGGAGGAAGAGAAGTGTGTGTTTAATATTTTTGGGATTGTAGTAACGAAGGAAAAAAAATTGGCGATGGCAGAAGCAAGATTTTGGATTGTTAAGCAAAATTTTGGATTTTGGCTACGGTAGGGATTTTGGCTACAGTTGAAGCAAAATTTTGGGTTTTGGCTACGGTAGGGATTTTGGCTACGGCTGAAGCAAAATTTTGGATTTTGGCTAGGGTAGAAATTTAGGTGGAAGAGTTTTAGGGTTTGCAGAATTTTGGCTACGGTATAGAGAAAAGGAGTTCAGGTCTAAAAAGGAATTTGAGAGGGAGAAGAAAAACGCAGATTATGGCTGCGGTGAAGAGAGGAAGGAGAGATATTTTATGTTCAAAATCGTAAATGCTCAGATACCATGATAGAGTAGATAGTTCCCGTAGTGATTGGTATTATTAAGAGATGAAATTATATAGATGATTACATGGAAGAGTTAGAGAACAAACTAAACTCTAATACTATTTTTCTATATGATTTAGTCTAACACATTGTTATTTATCTAGCATAATCACATGTAATTCTCAGCATTATCAAGTTATCCGTGAGTTGACTGCCGTAGTGCCAAATGCAAGACTTTTCCAAATGAGAAACGAAACTACAAGCCTTGTCGTTTCCAATAATTGATGCAGTCTCCCATTGATCAAGTTAGCATTCAGCGGCCAACACATGATGCCAGAAACAGCACCCAGTACCCACGGCCATTTTTGTTTTGGACAAAAATTAGGTTACAAGTGATAAAATAATCTCATCTTTAGATTGAAAGTGCTGTTTGATTGGAATTGAATGAAATAATAATTTTACCCTTGATTAAAAAAGAAAAAAAGAAGAAATTACTAAACTGCCCCATTTCACCTTCTTTCCCATTTTCCCTCCACGTTCTTCTTCTTCTCACTGCAAGCGGTGTTAGTCTGAGCTCCGACAAGGAAGTTGTTCTGGGTCCATCGAACCGGGAGAAACATTAGACTTCCTCAATTGATATGGTTAATCCGGCAAGGTCCAGAATCCGGCGAGGGGGTATTTAGGGGTTAAGGTTTCCTGGATTCTTAGACTTCGTTTATGACACTGGGAAGTGACCATAAAGAGATGATGAAGAGGAAGATGACGATAGCGGCGCCGACGCATATTCCGACAATGACCCAGAGGTGCAGGCTGAATATGTGTGTTTTTGGAGAGCTGGTCGTTTATGGATTCGCCAAGCTACTGTTGACTAAAAAAATCAGCATTCGACGGGCATAAAAGAGGAAAGAAGGTTTCTTTTGATTCCCATGGGTGGCTGTGGGGTGGTGGCAGGGTGGCTGGGAGAGGGTGGTGACTGGGCGGCTGATGGTTGGTTGTGGGTGGTTGCAGGTGGCTGAGAGAGTGGTTGGGCGGCAGACGGCTGACTTTGGGTAGTGGCTGGTGTTTGTCGGGGAGAGACCACGCCACCAGGGCAGGAGAATTGGGGAAAAAGAATATGGGTTCATTTCTCGGATATAACCGTTTTCAACATAAAAATGGCTACCACGTAATTGAGGGTATTTTGAGGATACAATTTTCAACTTTTTAGTCAAGGGTATTTCTAGCATTCCACTTTCTTGTCACCGTCGAAATTTCATGGGTCAACGCCGGAATGAGAGCGTTTGGTTATATTGACACAATTCTTTTTAGAAGTTAGGGTTAGATTGGCACAATCAATAATTAGTTTGGGTTAAATTGACACATTCTGATATTGCAGTATTATATTGGCACTTCCAACCTAAAATTAGAGTTATATACTCCCTCCGTCCCAAGATTAATGGCACAATTCCTTTTTCCAAGTCAAATTAAAAAAAACTTTGACTCTAAATAAAATTTAATATATACATAAAAATATCACGTGAGATTTTATTAGATTAATCTTTATATCCATTTTTAAAATATCAATTTTTTATTCAAGATTATTTTATATATGTAGAGATATTAACGGTCAAACTTGATCACTGAGAACCGTGAAAAAATAATTGTTTCATTAATTTTGGACAGAGGGGGTATGTTTTGACCATTTAAAAATATTTTTAAAGTACGAAGTTTTGTTTTAGGCAAGCTAAAGTATACGCCATGGTTTGTTGTGCAACTATTGTAAGTTTCATTTGGGATGTTTTTTTTTAAAAAATGCTAACAAATATAGGAACCTATTGTGCAACCATAAAAAAATGTGTAAATATTTTTTTAAAAAAAAATCAGAATTTTCATTTATTTTCCCTTCGTCTTCATCCTCCGTTTCTCAAAAACCACCGCGAATCGCTCCGTTTCTTCTTCTTCCACCAACGATTCTTCTTTCCCCCCACAAGAGGCGGTGTTGTGTGAAGCTTCCGTCGGCGGGAGGCGCTCCATCTCCGATGATTCAACAGAGATGACGTGTCAGACAACGATGATGGTGCTACGATCGATGACGAGGACAGTGTTGCGATAGATGATGAGGAAGGCGCTGCGATCGATGACGAGAATGACGCTGCGGACGACGACCTCTCGATGGAGGTAGGTTTTTTAAAGTCGATCTCGCGACGGGGGTTGGTTTTTTGAATTCTTAGAGAAACGGCTGAGGTAACGCCAGATAAATTACAGACTCGCGGCGGAGCTAGAAGATAAACGCGGTGGAGCTAGGGTTTGCATCGACGAAGCTAGGGTTTGGGGACGACATGTGAAGGTTCTTTGGTGTAGTAGTTAGTACTCTAGTCTTTTAGTCTAGAGACCTGGGTTCGAATCCCGATAGGTCTTATTTTTTGAAGAATTTATATTTTTGAGCTATTATGCTGTGGTTTATTACTATTTGACTAAGAGAATATTCATAAACTATTCTTTAGTGTAGTGGTTAGTATGTGGGCTTTGAGGTTAGTGACTTGAGTTCGAATCCCACTAGGATTATTTTTCGAAGAATTTATGGTGTTCAAGTACTGTATCTTTTTGTTTGAGATTTGTAGCATTTTTCTCTCATATTGATGTTTTTCATTATTCAGTTGAGGTTTATTTGATATAAGTTGATGTTTTGTAGTTAATTTGGGCGATATGGATTAATATTTGTAATTAGTTTTTATTTTCTCATATTGATATTTTTCATTTTCTTACTAAGATTTAAGTGATAAGAGTTGATGTTTGTAGTATCTTTTTTCTCATGTTGATGTTTTCCATTTTCTGGCTGACATTTAGGTGATAGGAGTTGATGTTTGTAGTGTTTTTTTCTCATGTTGATTTTTTCATTATATGATGAGGTTTAGGTGTTATGAGTTAATATTTGAAGTTTTTAGATGATATAGGTTCATATTTTTTGTTTTTAAAAAAAATTGTTGATGCTTTATGATTTCAAGTGAAAAATTTATACTCTTGAGGTACCGTAGTTTTTTGGTTAAAGTTTTTAGTTTTTTTCCTCTCATGTCGATGTTTTTCATTTTTGGAGTGAGTTTTAGTTGATATGAGTTGATATGAGTCTAAATTTTTTAGTTTTTTAGGGGATTATATTTTTAGCTTTTTTTCCTCTCACGTTGATGTTTTTCATTTTCTAGGTGAGTTTTGGGTGATAGGAGTTTATGTTTGTAGTTTTGCATGATGTAGGTTGATATTTATAGTTTTTTTCAAAAAAAGTTTTTGATGTTTTATGATTTTCAGAGTGAAGAATTTACACTCTTGAGGTACCGTGGTTTTTTTTGTTGATGTTTTAGTTTTTTTCTCTCATGTTGATGTTTTTCATTTTTCAGATGAGTTTTAGTTGATATGAGTCGATGTTTTGTAGTTTTTTTAGGGTTGTATGAGTTGATATTTTTAGTTTTTTTCCTCTAATGTTGATGTTCTTCATTTTCTAGGACGGTTTTAGGTGATAGGAGTTAATATTAGTAGCTTTTTTTTGGTGATATAAGTTAATATTTTGTAGTGTTTTTATTTTAAGAAAATAATTGTTGATGTTTTATGATTTCAAGAGGGAAGAATTTATAATCTTGAGGTACCGTGCTTTTTTTTTTATTTTTAATGTTTTTTTCTCTAATGTTGATATTTTTCAATATTTCGGGTGAGTTTTACTCGATATGAGTCGATGTTTTGTAGTTTTTTTGGATTTATATGGATTGATATTTTTTAATTTTTTCTCTCATGTTAATTTTTTCATTTTCTAGGTGAGTTTAGGGTGATAGAAGTTGATGTTTGTAGCTTTTTTGGTGCTACAAGTTGATGTCTTGTAGTATTTTTTCTCTTCTTATGTTGACGTTTTTCATTTTCTGGATGAAGTTTAGGTGATAATAATTGATGTTTTTAGCTCTTGGGTGATGTTGGTTGATGTTTGTAAAAAATAATTTAAAAATTTGTTAATTTAAACTTTGTTGATGTTTTTTTTTATGATTTCCAGTTTGTGATTGTTGATGTTTTATGATTTTCAGTTTATTATATTTATGATTTTCAGTTGATGTTTTGTAAGTTGTATTCTATATTTTTTCAACTTTTTTTTAATTTGATTTTTTAAATATATTTTTTGCTGTAACTTTTTAGTCGATATTTTATGAATTTTCATTGATGTATTGCTAGTTGTATCTGATGTTCATAATTTTCAGTTCGATGATCATATTGATTTTTTGCATTTTAAAAATATTTTATGAATAATTTTAAATTTATTTTGCAGATTGCAACTACCGGAAAAATGATGGGAAAATATGGACAAAAAAGTTCCGGGAAATGTACACGTAAAATTATTAGAGATAGGTATCGGTAATTTTTTTGACTTGCACAATAATTCATAAAAAAATGCTATTTGAAAATTTCTAAAATGAGTGGATCTCCTGACAGATGGTCTGTCCATAAGTTTATTGATAGTTCACTTATTTTTTACCTTACACTACATTTGTTAAATTAATTACATACTAAAGTTAGATTTTTTTTTAAAAAAATTACATTATATGTTTCTATATTTTCACATTCAAATACACACTGTTACTTGTTTTAACTTTTAAAATACAATATTTAAATTTTATAAATAAAATTACAACATTTAAGGTAAAATGTACAGTGGACTATCCATAAATTTAAAGAAATATTGCCTTTCTTGTGATTTTCTCTTCTAAAATTTCATTATCGATATAGAATATTACTAATTCAATCATACTCGATTTTGAAACATGTTTTCAAGAATTTTAATTTTGAAAAATCTAATCTCAAATGATTTTCATGATTTTAAATACATAATTATAGATGAGGTAAAAATAAAAAAATTGAAATAATTAAGTAATATTAGACGTGAAAATTGAGTGAGAAAAACTATACCCTTATTAATTTTGAGGTAAAATACAAAAACAATACGTAGAAATGAGTGAGCTATTGCTTAAAATATATTAATGATCAGAAAGAAATTATTTAATCAATTATCACATTTTTCTGTTAATAATAATAAAACTTTTTATCACTGCAGAGGGAAAGTTGTAAAATCTTTTAATTTGAAAGGTTGAGTTCATAACAAAACATCACACTGTAGGGTTATAATCTAAACATTTCCTACAAAAAAAATGAAATTATCATCTATAACATTTTCTACAAGAAAAGGAAACTAAGTCAAATGTCATTTATACTTCGCAAGTTGGAAAATGAGAATCAAGAATATCCAACTTTCAAAAATTAATATGAAATTGTTGTTTTCCAAGAGTTTTAGTGAACAAGTCAGCTGTTTGACTTGAAGTACGAAGATAATGAGTAACAATTTGGTCTGACTGAATAAGATCACAAATAAAATATCAATCAATCTCAATATGTTTAGTACGCTCATGAAACATCGGATTTATTGCAATGAGTATAGTTTCTTAACTATAAAGTAAAATAAACCAATTCTCAATTAAGAAAGAAGACATTTTATTCGTAGCAGCTCACAACAGGGAAGAGCTATAACACGAGACTCAGCCTCCGTGGGCGAATGAGGAACTGTCGGTTACTTCTTTGTCTTCCACAAAACAGGTAGCTACCTAGTACTACCAAATATCCAGTCATGTGTCGACACCGAAGAGGACACGATGGCCAATCTGAATCACCATAAGCAATTAAATGTAAAGAACTCTGAGTAGAAAGACAAAGACCTTGGCCCGGATCCTTCATGTGAAAAAAACTTAAATAGGACTTGAACTCAAATAGGACCGTAGATGTAGTGCTAGCAGTAATCAAATCATCAACATAAACGAGAACATGCAGAGAGATAAATTATGAGTAAATGATAATGAGGAATAATCAACCTTGCTCTATACAAAACCAAACAGGCGTAGAACTGTAACAAGTTTAGCAAACCAGTTGTGATGAGTCTAAATAATACCATACAATGATTTCTATAACTTGCAAACTAGGACTGGAGATGAAATAATATAACCCAAATCTGGTCCCATATAAATCTCCTCCCTAAGATCACCATGTAAAAAGATGTTGTGAACGTCCATTTGATGAAGTTTCAACCTTTGATAACAGCAACAAACAAAAATATGTGAACTGAGCACATCCTAGAACACATGGAAATGTTTCACTAAATTCAATACTTTCAATCTAAAAATTTCCAAAAACAACTAAACGATATTTATGACGCTCAATAGAACCATCAGACTTGTATAAGGTGCGAAAGACACAATTGCTACCAATGGCAGTCTTGCCTAGAGGAAGAGGAGACATCGTCCAAGTCTCATTTCTTTCAAGAGCACTGATTTCATCCCCTAATGGCAGTGCACCAATGCTCATAATGATCGAGAAGCCTCATAATGAGTGGTAGGGATGATTCCATCTTAAACTGCAGCTAAAAACTAGATTGCAAAATCGAAAATTATTACAACAAATATAATAAATGATAGGATAGAGAGTACCTGAGGACAGTTCAACATACGATGAAGTAGATGAGAAAAGGGGGTTTTACTGCGCAAGTAGAGTAACCAACATAATCTTTCAAATGAGCAAGCGGCAGACACACCCGCGTGTTGTGATAAACTTCAGGAAGAGGCATTTAAACCTCGAACTCTGAAGCGGATGGGCAACAACGATGAATATGGTTCAATAGGTGGAGGGAATTGTGGAAAACCACTTGATGACAGTGCAGATGAGTCGACTGGTAGCTCGTAAAAAAGCAATAGGAGACAGTGCAACATCTGAGATATCAGTGACTGAAACAGGCTCGAAAACTGGTGCAAATGGACAATTGTCTTTATAGAGATAGATGAGTAGTAACAATTAATGATAATGATCTAACCAAGATATTAGAAACAATATCACCATATGATCAACTGTCTATAATCAACAAGAAATTGTTATCTTTCACAAGACAGCGAGTATGGAAGATATTAAATGGTTGTACCTCAGACTCAGCCATTTGAGAATTGAGAATTCTCGATGACATGAATTACCTTGTGTTGCAGGACTTTTCTCACCTTGATAATCAATGATGATATCCACATTTACATGTTCTTCTTCGCTTTCATATAGTAAAGGTTCATCTTCATCATCTTCCTCTTTCAGTATGGTTATATTCGAGCATGGGGGCAATTATTGTGCACATGATCTCGTCCCTTACAATTAAAACAAGTAGGAGAATGAGAAGAAATTGTATTCAATGAAGTAGAAACTGATTTACCTGTAGTTCAGCTAGGTGGTTGGTCGGGTATAGTCATTCTTCGTTCACTAGGTTCATAGAGTGAATATGAATAAGTTCTTGAAGAACTAGTGTTTTCACGGCCACCAATAATTTATCCTCTTCCCTTTTGGTCGAATTAGGGTTTCTGGGATCAGGAACCTACTTTTGACTGTTATAGCCAAAATTAGGGCTTCTTCTCGGCTTCAATGTCGACTCAACCTACTTGGCTTTAACCAGTAAATCTCGCATAGAAACATGATGCTGAAGTTTAACCGGAACTGGAAAATTTTCTCTTAAACCTTCAATAAACTGATTCTTCACACATGCATCATCTTCTCTCAAGCTAACTCTTCTCATCACTAATTTGAGATCCTGTCAGTATTCATCAACTGTTCGACCACCTTGCTTCATAAGGTGCGAATGTGAAACTAACTCGTATTACTATTCATATTACTGTTTGGCCAACTTATTCGTAAAACTAATTTAAAAAATCAAACAACATAGGGTTCCAAAACCACAAAAGCAATCGAAGTAGAACTTACTTCCCGAACTTTCGATTACCCAACCTTTCGAGTTGGAGTCTGTGCAGAATGGAATAATTAATTAATTAAAAAAGGAATTATTGAGTGTTTCCAAATGGAGGATTCTTCGGACATTACCAAATGAGTTAAAATATTATATTATCGATATCAAAACCCTCACCAACAATTTTGCACATTGAATCATATCATCGTTTCTGCATCCAAAATCGATTATGTAAAGAATTATAAATAGAAACAAACTTATATTAACATATTTATTTCCAAAATGCCTACACTATTACAATATTACAGAGAGGTTACTACTTGTCAAGATTCAAATATTCATACATTGGAGTGATTTCTATTTCGTAGGAACAAGTGGCACAATTAGTTTCTTCATATTCGTTATCCCAACAGAATCTTCTGATTTAATGATTTTCAATACAAAAGGTTCTTGAGCATTCCATTTAAAATCCAAATTCACCTCACTATTTTGAGCAACCGTTGTCGAAAATCAGTGAGTTTCATGGGATTGATTCTTGAATTCTTCGGAAACATTAAACCTTGGAACCCTGACTGGTTCCGTTCTCCTTCCAAAAAGAGTTGTAATATCACCAACGCGTAATAAATTCCTAGATGCCCATTCCTTGAAGCTTGTTCAAGGAAAGCAACACGACTGGGTAGATTTTTTTTCCAAATATATTTAATTTGAAAATGGATAAATATAGAAGAAAGAGTTACCAAAAAGTATTATTGCACTGAATCTAACACATGCAAAATCACCACTTTTATCCTACACAATAATTCTGAATTTCCGCACCGAATACATGAATTCATAAAATTTGCAAATTGAATGTTCACATCAATCCTTTTAACAACCACAAAACTTTCCCAAAAAGCTTGTTGATATATCATGTTTTCGGTGGAAAGATCGTTAAGTCTATGCCAAATACATTATACGAAAAAAACATAAGTGAACCACAATCGAACCTTTATTTCGCAAAAGAAGGGGAAAATGTTATGATTAACACAAATGAAAAGTTACCGTAGTTTTGCACTTTGGAGGTCCAGCAATGAACTTGCTGCAGCTCGTCCGATAATAGAAACAACGATCTCATCTGGGACTTTTTCAAATGGTGTCTCCATAACTTCTTTTCTCAGTGTAAATATTCATATGAAGATGAAGGTGAACATAATTGGTACATAGTTGGATGATTGTTTTGTGAAATTGGGTTTAAAATGATGGTTAAAAAGAATATATGTAATGAATGGTAATCATGATTCAACGGGAGTTGTTTCAGATTCCACCTAGGAAAATTAAACACACGCCTTGGAAACCATACCCGTGGCTGCACACATGGTATATATATATATATATATATGCATGTAACCCTTTTTTTTTCAAATTTCAACACAAGTCTTTCAACTTCAGTTTCGCAACCCGAGTCCTACATAAGATCCTAAATTTAAAAAAAGTGTAACAAGAAGTTGGTTGAAATTAACCTCCGCGTTTCTATACAGTAGACGACAATTTTTTAAGCATCATAAGTTAAACTATACTAGTAAATGACAGTTTTACTTTAATCATTATATAAAGGGATTCCTAGCCGCCCAACGATTGACCATCCTGCCGACTCCATTATTTGATATCTGAACATATTAAAGACGTCACTACCAAGCACGAAATTGAAAAAACGTCGTGCAATGGCACCTTTAATGAGTATTCCTACGCTAGTAATAACTATGCAACAAAAGAACAATCTGTATACGATATCTTCAAAATTACACACTACACCTCCAATAATAAACTCTTGCATATTTTTTTTAAAAAGAAGATATTGTTCAAAATGGTATCCACTTTTAATCTAAACTCACATTTCGGTACCCAAAATTTGAAGTTGTTCTTTAAAGGTACCCACTTTTTCATTTATATCTCAAAAATGTACCTTTCAGCAAAATATGGGTACCAATTTGGATCAAAATTGTGCCACAATGGTACCCACTTTTAACTGAAAATACCTTTTGGGGACATTAATGAAAAAGTGGGTACCTTTTCAAAATAATTTTAAAATTCGAGTACCAAATTATGAATTTCACTTAGAATCAGGTACCATTCTGGACATTTTATCTTTAAAAAATATAGGGATAATCTCACTATTTTCATTTTACGAGACGTATAGTATCATGTGTTTGAAATGTAATAGTACACTCAGGAGATACAATAAGTATGGCACCAGAAGTTCTGTATGAATTACAGCAAAATATATATAATTTTCAATGTTATATATATCACCACTTCATAAAAGAAATCTTTCGGATCATAACATGGAATACATAATTATTTGTCTTTTTTCTCATTCTTTCTGATTCACTTCCTTAACACCTTATGACCAGAAGGTGACTAACGTGGTCGCTATTCAATGATTATAGCCTATTATCAAAGTGTGCCACCACTCATTTGGGTGAAATAATCCATTGTAGAGGATGTTCAACATAGCATGGTAATAAAATAGATGGCTGGTCTGATCGAATATAAATTAGAGTATTCCACTTTCATGTAAGTGATATGTGTGGAAACATTGAACTATAAGAATGGAGAATAAAATAGGAAATGAGAAATGATGTTTGTGTTGTCGTATTTAAAAATAAAATAAAATATTATGATCTTTCGTCAACCCTTACCTCCGCCACACACCATCACGCCACCCTCCACCCTCACCTCCACCACTGAATCGACTCTGCCGCTGGGTCTCCTCCACCTTTCCTTTTCCCTCGCCTTCGTCTTCACCTTCGGTCACCTGCCTCCGACGATTGGATCTCCGCCGTGTCGCTCGTCTTTGACGCTTAAGCCCTTGTTCGCCGTTGTTAGGTGTATGCCGCTGGGTGCCCTCCACTATTGGGTGCCCTCCACTATTGGGTGTTCGTGGTTGTTGGGTGTTTGCTACCGCTAGATGTCCGCCGATGGGTGCCCGCTACCGCTAGGTGTCATGGGCTATTGTTGTTTCTTTATTGTTTGTTTGTTGTTCCTTCGATTTGTTGATGGGTAAATTTTGTTACCGATTGGTTTTCGGTTGCCTTTTTTTAGAACCACCAAAATGAGTTCCGAATTCATAACATAATTCGGAGCACGATCAAAGGTGGTTTTTGAACCGCTTTTGATTGAAATGGATCAAAGGCATGAACAGAGAAGGTAACCGCCTTTAATAGGCCCTTCTCCACTAGTGTTCAAACCCATCTCGCCCAACCCAAAAAATTCAATTACCCGTTTGACCCATTATCCGTTTAACTCATCACCCATTTTACACATGCCTATCAAGGTTTTAAAATAGATAACATATTTGACCTACGAGTTGCGGTTCTATTTTGCTAACCTTATTTCTTCATGTGGTCCCTCAGTCACAACGTAAGGTTTCTATAATATTTTTGCACATGCATTTATACATGCTAATCGGGTAGTGACAATGAAAAATTAGAATAATTTAGCGAAATTTCGGCCAAAATACCAACCTTTCATTGAGATAGACAAAAATAAATAGTAAAAATCTTACGTTGAGGTTGATGAGTATCTTTTATAGTGGAATATTATGAAATGTAAGAAAATAATTAATATGTAATGAACTTGTATTAGAGCAACTTCAATAAGCTGTGAACTTTATGTTCCACACACAAATTTTGGAGTTTTACGGTTCCAATGGAACGCTAAAATTCAGTGGCAAACGTTGCAGAGCTACAGTCGTACACGATATTTAACGCACTACTATAGCTCAGTTATCTTTCGGTTGATTTTTTATTTATTTATTTTTATTTGGTTTTGTTTTGTATTGCTTTTCCTAGCTATCTTTCTTTTGCTTTTTCTTAATTATATATTTGTTCCTTTATTTGTTTTTGCACAATATTTATAAATAAATATATAAGTGATATTTAAAATATTATTTATAAAACCCAATATAATAAAATAAATTATAATTCATATGTACCATAGTTAAATTTATTAATTAATATTCGATTTAGATCATATATTATTCATGGACTACATTTATTACCTATAAATGAATATATTAACATAAAATTATATTTTAAAAAATTACGGTTATAAAATAGTTTAAAACTTAAATTTAGGTATAAAAATTAATTATATGTAGCATAAGAAATTTAATTATTATAACATTGTTAATGTTTTTCAGTTTTGAAAAATGACACATTTTAATTAATTTTATTAAATTAATTTTTTTAAGAAGATGCAAAACATATTGAAATTTCTATTTATAGTTTTATTTATGAAAAATCATTATTAATAATGTTTTTATGGTTAATAAAACAATTCGAGGTAAATATGTCTTTGGAATAATTTTTCAATATAATAAAAGATTTGAAAATAATAATTTATAAAGAATATGAAGGAGTATTAAGGGAAGATATAAATGAAATTATTGGAATAAATACACTATAATAACTATAAAAATTAATGTAGCAACTGAAATATTGAATAACCTATTGGAGTTGCTTTAAGAGAGGGAGTATGTGGTTACCAATCTTACTAATACTCCTTCCGATTTTTTATATTGACACACTTTTTTTATGGTATTTTTATAGTGGCACCTTGCTCTTTTGGTAAATTCTAAATTATTTTCATCTACTAATTACTTTTGACTCTCCAAATACAATCTCCTTCCCCACTTTACTTTTTTTAAAAAATATTGTGCCTATTGTTTGGTGTCAATATTTTGGGACTAGAGGGAGTATTTTTTTAGAGTGTTTCTTTAGACAAATAACGTTTCAAGAACATGCCATCACAAGCCATTGTCGTTTCCAATAATTGATGCAGCCATTAAACAGTCAACATACTTCCTTTTTCCCTTTCTATTTACTAGTTATTTGTAATACATTTTAATTTATTTTTTTATTTTAACGCTATTAAATTTAAAATAATTTTCGTATTTTAATTTATATTTTCCTGTTTCAGTTCTATTTATGTCCATACAATTATTATTTTTTAAAACTTTGTGATATAAAATAATGTGTCACAATTAAAAAATAGAAGAGAGTACAAGTACATAAACTATCTCCAGGCCCTTGTCGTTTCTAATAATTGATGTAGTCACTGAGCAACTGAGCAGACAGCGTACAACACATGATGCCACAAACAATATCCAGTACCCCCGGCCATTTTTTGACAGAAATTGGGTAGTTTGTCTATGTAGACATAATTTAGAAAATATTTTTAAAGTAATTAGTTAATATAAATATTTCATAAAATATAATTTAATCTGCATTTTTTTTACTTGCAAAATTATTCATGACACCTGCTAATTGGAGATTTTTAAAATTTCATTCTCGACATACAATATTAGTAATTCAGTCATGGATATTGAGGAATAATAATATTATGTAAATATTACTTGATATTGTAGTTATATTATATTCATTTTCCTTTTCCGTGTAGGTTTTTGTACATCTATGTAATGTACCTCAAAGTATGAATACAAACACATAATTATTACCCCATAAAATTTTCTTGGTATTAGAAGTTAAAACCCAGAAATTCTAAAAGAATTTTTCCGCCGCCTAGTTCGAGCCGCCGCCGCCGTCGTCTCCGTCGCCTGCGTCAGCCACGCGTCCGATCACGCGCCGTCGCAACCTCCGATCGGCGCCGCTCTACAACTGTCGTCCGCCAAATGCCGTGAGCTTATACCTGGTTGCCACGTCCGTCCGACACCGTACCTCATCTGATCTACTCATGTGTTCCTTGCACGTGCCGTCCACACCGTTTATGCGCCGCCGCCATTTCAATACGCCGCCGCATCGACTGCCCTTGCCGATGATCTGTGTTCGTCGCTGATCTGCAACAATGTTTGCACCTGGTTCCAGTTCTGATGATGCTGAACAAGTTTGCATTGCTGTTGAACTTGAGGCTAACAAGCTATAGAATCTCAATACCGCCGATGTGATTGCAGCTTTACTCAAACAGTTGCAAGTGCAATCTGGCTCTGGAGGATCTGTCTCTACTGGTCGTTCGTTGAATGATCATTACTTTCTTAGTACTAATGACGGTCCCGATTTGTCAAGAGAATTACCTTGAGTGGTTTAACGCAATTTGTGGCACTATGCTTGCTAGGAAGAAGATTGGTTTCATTGATGAAACCATTATCAAACCTCCAGATAATCATCCTAATGCGGTTGATTGGCCTTGAATTAATGCTACCATGGTCTATTAGCTATTATGCCACAGTTAAGGAATTGTGCCACAGTTAAGGAATTGTGAGATGATCTTAAGGCACATTTTAATCTTGGGAACGATCCAGAAATTCTGCAGATGCGTGAAGATATCCAGAACTGTCGGTAGAATTGCCAGATTGTTGCTATTTATTTTGGAAAAATGAAGAAGCTGTTTGGAGATTACAACTCCCTTTGGCCTCCTTTAGTTTGCACCTGTGAAGCTTGTAAATCACTGTGCACATGCAACCATGCAGCCAATGCCTTCCAAGAACGTGAGAAAGATATGATCTACCAATTTCTCATGGGTATTGAGGAAGGCTATCACACCTTTTGATCCAACATCATGACCACCAATCCACTTCCACCAGTCATGTGCGTATATGCCATTATTGCTCATGAAGAGAATCACAGAGCCGTTGTTTTTTCTAGAGAGACTTGGACTGAATCTATGGCATATGTTGCACGACGTCAACCACCTTCGGGTTTTTCGACAGTTGTTCTCACTTCAGTTGATCGCAAGAATGTGAACTGTTATCGCAAGGGTCATGACAAAGATACTTGTTTCAAACTCACTTGAGTACCATATTGGTTCAAAGAATTGAACTGGAAGACTAAGAAGATGGAGCAGACTCAGTCGACTACCACCAACAGGAACGGCGAACTAGCCACTAGCGCCAGCCCTACTCCATCTCCCTTTGCCAGCGTCGCTATGTCACCTCCTGGTCACGCTGTTATTGTCGCACACCATACCCCTGCCCGCTCTGACTTTGGTCCTACTCTGTCTAAGGACCAATGAAGTACGACCCTATGGGAGGCCGTCGTCATACCTCTCAAAGATAATATTTATATGCCCTAATTGCGGCTATACTACTAGAAAGTAGATAGTGGCAAGTCGGGGTCATCTACAGAGAAGAGGGATATTTCTAAGTGTTTACACATATAAGGGTGGATATAGGCTTAGATATAGCTATATACATATATATAAGCAAGTAAAGGAGGGGGTTCTGAATTTTTTATAAAACACTACGACTAATTTAAACTACTAAATTAACAAACAATATAGATAACAATACAACTACGAACACACTAATACAAAAGATGGAATAAAGATGAAAACGAATCTTGGGCACAATTGGTTTACATTTCTAGTTATCCTTTGATCATCGACTAATTATCCTATTTTTATGCATTAACCACATATTGTGGAAAACTTGTCAACGCCTTTCGAGTGAAGGCATTTCTTACCTCTCCTTGGTTTTTGTTAGAATGGGCGATCGGCGCCACACAACAACTCTCACCCTCGGGTCACTCTAGATGATAGGTGTCATAGATTTCCCCGAGAACAGCAATAAACATAGAGACCCAACACAACTACCACAATGCCCTACAAGCGAGAAACCTGTAAATAGCACAAGTATATCTACTAATAACGACTACGATGACCGGCCTTCATGCTAGACGTTATTCGTGAGCCACATTGATAATTAGGCAAACCCATTCAAATTCATCCTAAACCTAAGCAATTTCATCAATCAACAATTATAATTAGTTATCACCCCTAATTAAAACCTAATATCAATCAACAATAATCACCTCGACAAAACGACAAACTCATCCGGGTTTGACCAAAAACCTAGCATACAATCAATTTACAATCATCAATTAGTTGATCATCCTATTATAAATCATGCATTAATTACACAAAAAAGTACAAAACATACTTGATAATCAAAGCACAAAATAGGAAAAAATCAAATCTCACAAATTCATACTAAAAATGCTTACCACTTGTTCCCAAGAGTACATTTAGCCTAGATTATGAAAAACCTTAACATAGAACTTAAATCTACAAAGAAACATGGAAAAAATTGAAAGAGGAATGAAAAAACTAGGGTTTAGAGGTTCCAAGTTGGGCTCACATGAAATGAGGAAGAAGGGGGTTATTTATAGTCTAATTTGGTCAAGAAAAATATAAAAAGTAGCAGCAAGAGTAGCCGCACACTCTATCACACAGGTTGCACGTTTTCCATCTGAGGGATGATTTAGCCCCTTTCTTTGGGTGCGCGGGTGCGCGCCTGGGTGCATGGGTCGCGCGCCTGGGTGCATGGTCCATGCGCTCGGATGGTTGTTCTTTTCTTCAACTTGTATGCTTTGCTACGGGTGAACTGCTAATCCAATTTTGGAGTTCTTTTAGTCGATTTTATAGCACCCGAGAAGAAAAATCCAATGGTACCACCCTCGGAGGCTGATTCTTCTTGAATCATTCCCAGAACTCAGTTCAAAATTCTGGATCACAATTAATCTGTTTCTTTGTCTTTCTTCTTTGACTCTTCTATCTTCTACTATGTTTTACTCATGGCCTTCGGTCTTCTACCATCCTTGCGAATGACCTTCACTAAAATACTCCAATGCCCTTATGAGAAATCTACAAATTAATCTCACATATAGGAATCTAGATGGTCGTAAGGACCAAAAATCCATTAGACTCAAAAATAGGTTACAAAACGAAGGATTTAAATACGAAAACCGAAAACGGGTATCTAAAACCCTTATCATGTAAACCTACTTAAATATATCAATCTTCCAACAAAAAGATAATAAAAGAGATGTTAAATGTTTCGAAAATACATGCATTTGATGCGAAGGGATATGAGGTTAGATTATTTAACACTGGGCCAGAGGTTAGAGTGAATTTCAAACACGAGAATTTCTTGAACAGTGAACAAAATTTTGATTGCAAATACGAGAGAGGCTACATTTGATACCGACATTGTGGAGTCTAACATTTTTTTAATAAAAGGGTCCATTCGGGTCGAGACTAGGATCAACTTGTACCCTAATCATTGCATAATGTAATGGACCATTTTAGCTTGAATAGTACATGATCCGACCCAATCCAAATGGTTCTGACCGATATGAATTTTTTTCCTGATAGTGGGGTTTGAACAACCATAACCCAAGATGGAGTTAGGGAGTGAGTTAGAAGAAAAATAGAGGAAGTTAAGAAAAGAAAATGCGGGAAAAGGTTATCATTGAAAAACTCAATCAAAGACCACAAATGAAATGAGAAGCTAAAACTTTCTTTCCATTTCCTAATTCCCCCGAAACCTTATTTCACCGAACTTTTCCGCAATCCTCCCCTTCTCTCCCAACAAACCCTACTTTTTCAATCTTCTTTTTCCCATCTTCCCATTATGTGTTTCTCTTTGGTTGTTTTTTTGGAATATACAAAACCAGTAAGACATTCCTGGTTGAGTGATGGATGAAGGATGTTAAGGTAAGCTGCTCATCAGTTGAGATTATTTTTAGTTTTTTTTATTTCAGAATATCCAATTTTACTTGCTGAATTTTATGGAAGTTTTTAAAGCCAATTTTATTGGCTATTTCTCAGATTGAATTAATGGTTTACATTGGTTCAATAATTATAAGGATTGCAGGATTGAATCTTGTTTTAAATCCCTGAGTCTGATCTGACTAGATTTGTTTCTACTCCCCTGGCATTCCATGAAATTAGTTTTATTTGTATCATTATATATTTTTTGTTAGAGTTCAAAGTTGAACAAGTTGAAATCGTTTTGCGTGTTATATAATCCTCTTTCCCGCGTTTCTTGGACTTAGCTTTGTTATCATAATATTCTGAATTATCAGTAAGATAGACGTCCTTTAAAAGCGAGTTAAACATGTTTTGAGATTCAATAAGGTTTGTCGTTATTTCAGGAAGGTTTGCCGTTAGTTCAGGAAGGTTTGTCATTTTTAGGTTACCTTGATTTTGTTCCTTTAGCTATAGTTGTTTATTATTTAATCATTCTAGTTTTTATCTTTAATTTTACCAAATGTTAACATAGGTGAGTCCCTTGCATTTATTTTTATATAATCTTCATGATTATCCTCCATATTCATTTTTTGTTTGTTAACTCTTATTGCATGACCTCCAGACAGAAGATTATCAGTTTTGGATTGATTTAGGACACAATTATCCTGAACTTGGAAATCATCTATTGATTGATTAGTTTCTTTATCAATAAGATTCATTTTATGAGCAAAAATAACCGTGCCTCAATAATAGAAATATTAACATTAGGTATGCCTTTTAGCACAAATATAACAGGAGGGTAAACCTCAGTAATAGAAACATTAGCATCACATATGTCATTAATCAAAGATGCAATACAATAGTTGTTGACATGAATTTGTAATTGTTGCTCTGACAGTATGTGCAACTACATCATATACTATGTGTTTCCACGATCATTTTTTTGTTTTGATCATGCGTGTTCAAGAACATCGCCACTATAGGTAGGCCAGGGGGAATAAATTGACAAAGAAGAACATGGTCAGATTGAATAACAGTGATAAAGGTGAAAATTCAGAGTTGAGAGTGAAAGTTGAGGAGAACGAGGGTACAAGAGGGGTTTTAAACAGTGGGCATGGTGAAAGCTACACAAAAATCGGTGATACTAATGGAGGGGATGACGAAAAGAGCAGTGGAGGATGTGAAATCGCTTGGGCTTATACCTTCAATAAAAAAATCAATCTGATTAAGCTTGAATTAGATATGGAAGAAGAGAAGAATTGGAGTAAGCTATTCAAGGATGAGAAAGCAGAGGTGAAATTCTACAATCCAACATTGGTGGAAGGAATGAGCATGGGTGAAATTATGATGGTGGATGTGGAGGAAAGTGCAAAACAATGGAGCTTGACAACGGTGTGTAAAACTCTTGGATTCAACCCTCTGTTTAAATTGATAGAAGGATTTTTCTACATAATATGGGGTAAGAAAATCCGCAAGGTATGAATGATGAAAAAAGGGGTGTTTATGGTTAATTTTTTTTACTTTGGATTATAGAGATGAGACAGTTGAGGCTGGTACTATTTTCTTTGATAGTAAACCCATAGTGGTTAAACCTTGGCCTATTGATTTTCATTACTTTGAGTCTAATAAAATACCAGTATGAATTCAAATTCCAAATCTCCTTAGTGATTATTGGCAAACAAAACAGATCAGTAAGATCATGAGGACAATAGGAAACCCATTTTGCTTATATTGAACCACACAATAGAAAGACAGGCTTGCATATGCTAGAGTCATGGTGGAAATGAAAATTGGTGAAAAGTTGCATGACAAGGTGTTGTATTTAAATGAGCATGAGGTAATTATTCAGCATAAAATAGTTTTAGAATGGAAACTTGTTATGTGCAGTGCTTGTGATCTGCTTAGACCTAGCCAGGAAAAGTGTGGAGGCAATGTGGTAGCCAAAAAGGAGGTAGCTAAACATGGATGGAAAGTATATGTTCCTGTAAATCAAATGGGTGTAATCAGGAAGGGATTTGAGAAAGCTGGTGATGGAAAAGAGACTAGATAGTCGGGAAAAATGGTGGATATTGGAAAGGTTCATGATAATATTGTTGTTAATGAATGCAGGAAGAATGATGAGCATGGGCAGATCAGAGTGCGAAGTGTAATGAATAGGAATGGTGTGATTCTGAAGGAAAATCCTCCTGATGGATTGTAATTTGATTGTGTGGAATGTTCGTGGTCTTAATAAAACCAGCAAACACAGTACAATCAGGAAAGTTTGTAGTTAGAACAACATTGGTTTATTGTGCCTGCTAGAAACAAAAATTTAAAAGAAAAAAAGGTTTGGAAGAGCAATATATTAGGATGGGAAATGAAATCTAATGCATATGTGGTTGTAGGAGGAAGAATTTAGGTTTTGTGGAGGAGTGATTTGCTGGAAGTAATTAGACTAGTAAAAGGGGAACAGTGGATGGAATCGGATATTTGTATAAGGAAATCAAAACTGTTCTGTTATTTCACAATAGTATATGGGTATAATACATGTCTGAAGAGGGAAGGATTGTGGAAATATCTAAAAAGCTATGGAGATGGGAGCAAGCCTTGGTTAATAGTGGGAGATTTTAACTCACCACTTGTATTTCAAAATAGAATTGAAGGCATTCTAGTGGATGAAAGAGAGGTGAAGGATTTTCAGGAAAATATGAATGAGCTGGAGTTACAGGAAATCAAAACTAATGGTAATTTGTACACATGTAGTAATAGGAGGGAGGGTCTGGAAAGAGTAATGAGCATATTGGAGAGGGGTTTTATCAACAAATTATGATGGAGTGAAATGAGCAAAATCTTTTCTGAAATTAGAAGTAAAACAATGTCGGACCATATACGTTTACTGGTCAGATTTAATGCCAACATGAAGGAATTTAGAAGACCATTTAATTATTTTAATATGTTCTCATTGTCTCCTCAATTTGATGGCACTGTAGAGCAGATTTAGGGAGTAGAAGAGCATCAACTTTGATTGAGCTTGTAGTAATGCTTAAAGCACTGGAGAAACCACTGGGAAAAATAAAAAGAAGAGAATTTGTGTCTGTTGGTGAACGAGTGGAAGTAAAATTAAAGGAGTGGATATAGGCTCAAGATAATTTGAATGATGATCCATTATCATCGATTAATCAGGAGGCTGAAAGTATGGCTAGGAAAGAACTAGAGAAATTACAAGAGGCCGAATACAGATATTTTCAGTATAAAGCCAAACTGCAATGCCCGTGTGATGGTGATAGACCTAAAAAGTTATATTATGATGCAGTAAGAACAAGACAATATATAAACAATATTGTTTCCCTGAATGTTGGTGTTGTTATAAAACATTAGGAGGAAATTGAAGTAGAGATTGTCAAGCATTTTAAAAAGCAACTGGGTGTAAGGCTCAGTATGCGAGGTTGGATAAAAGTGTTGCAGAATTTGGAGAGGTTATGAGTTTGGAGCAGCAAGCAAAGATGATTATGCCTCTGAGTCCAGAGAAGACAAAGCAAACATTGAAAGGTATTTACTCTTCAAAGAGCCTTGAGAATGATGGGTTCACTAGCCAGTTCCTTAAAGAAGTGTGGAGTCCAGTGGGAGGTGATATTATTTAACCTGTGAGGAGTTTATTTGATGAAGAAGAGATCCAAGGGAGTTTCAATACCACTGTTATAGCCCTTCTACCAAAAGCGACTTTCCTCAGGTAGCTTCTAACTTTAGACCAATTTCATGTTGCTCTGTTGTTTATAAATAGATCACTAAGGTAATATGTGCCTAGGAGAGATGTGTTCTACTTAATATTATAAGCAAAATCAAAATGCCTTTATAAAAGGTAGGTACATAGCACATAATTTATTGGTTGCTCGTGAACTTTTGCATAGGTATACAAATGAAAAATGAAGCCTATTTGTGTGATGCAATTGGATATAAGTAAGGCTTATGATAGTATTTGCTGTTTTTTTTTGAATGACTGGCTGTTAGCACTGGAGTTTCCTGAAAGAATGGTTGACTGTATTATGAGGTGCATCAGAGGATCTAGTTTCCGCTTACTAGTTAATGGGAGATATACAATGGGTTTTGAAGCAAGAAAAGGAGTTAATAAGGGTGACCCTATGTGATGAGACGTGATTTTGATGTTGTCTAAGTACAATTAACACCCCTTTAACCTTGTTTTATTGGTTGTTAGTTAGATTATTAGTTTTTTTATATAAATAAAATAGGGGTTTAGATTCACCTTGTGTAGCTATTTGCCCTAATTTCCCTAGTTTGTAAGCATTTGGTGTCTACCATGTTCTACCTTTATGATTTGGTCAATTCCTAGGTGTTTTAAGAGCTTATTTGGAGACCATCCTAAAGAATATCATTCGCAAGGATGGTAGAAGATTGAAGAAGACTATTCATAAGAATGGTAGAAGAAAGAAGACCACTTACAAAATGGTAAAAGATATATTGAAGAAGGAATGAGGAGAAGGCAAAGTAATGGGTGAAGAACGTTAGAACCGGTTATATAATGATCCGAGATGAATTGGTGTCTGTGGATAGAATCATTGGATTTGTCTTCACGAGTACTATAAAATTGACTACTTCCGAAACGGATCAATGGTTCACCTGCGGGAAGCAAAACAAGAAGCCGCAAATTATAGCTCGCTGGGGTTGATCATCATCCGCCCGGGCTGATGAGCGAGCCAAGATCAGAACATTTTACTAAGGTCTCCACTGCCCGGGAAAGCCCAAATCCGCGTGGGCGGGCTTCTGCTGCACTTTTCCTTTTGTTTTTCTTTTCCTTACTGTTTTACTATACTAAGCATTTTGCCATCCATTTCATATCCTTTCTTCTCTTGGCCAAAAATCCTTCTCTCCAAACCCTAGGTTGCTCTTTCTTTTCACCTTTTTTTATGTATGAATTTGTCCGTAGATGTTAGTAGGATTTGTATTAGCTAAACTCTTATCTTGGGAGCAATTGATTGAGGATTCCAAACCCATGTAGTGAGAAGCTTTATTTTCTCATTTATGAATTTTGATTATGATGCATTTATTGTGATATAAATGTGGTAGATTACTTCATCTGTGAGATGAGATTCTTGAGAAATGAAATGTTTGTATGATAACATGTTAGGAACTAAGAGATGTGCACAATTTCTAATCTCTTTTGCATGAAATATCCAAGAGCATGGAATTAGAACTTCTTGTTGGGTAGATGATGTTAATATCGCTAGATGAATGTGATAATATCTATTTTTTCATGGTTATCCTAAGGTAACACTAATGGGAAAATCTTCAATGTGTATCTTTCTAGATTAACCCTAATGAATGCATTGTTTCGTTAAATGGCTAGACATTTGGTAGAATACTTGTAGTTGTTATCAAATATATTGGTTCTTTGTGCATAATGTCATTGATAAAATACCTTTAGGAGTTATTTGTCTGAAGTGATCATTGGTGAGGTTTCTAAATAGTGGTTGAACGCCTTGTAAATTACTCTTAAGAAGAACATAATGTTTATCTTCAAAATGGAAGTTGTAGCATTCACAATAGGTAATCAATATGAATAAATGAGTAATTGCTTTTATGAACTAGAAAGTGGAAATCAATTGCACCCAAAGTTTTGACACTTTTGTTTTAATCCTCTTTTCTTAGTTTATTTCATGATTAGTATAATTGCCTCTATATGCTAGTTGTCTTGTTTTTCATTTCACAACATTGAAAAACCAAACCAAAAGCCCCCCCTTTTAATTGCTTTATATATATATATGCTTATTTCCACTCTTATATGCATGAATCCTTAGAAAAATCCATTTTGTTCGTGGACGATCCCAATTTGCCACTCTCTATTTAGTTGTGTTTATGAAGAATTTCAGGATTATATATTGTATATCTGAGAAATACGAACATTATCTCTTACTATGTCCCCCATACAGTTTGTTATTTGCATGGAATATATAACTAGACAGTAGAATATAGCTTTTGGTTATAAATAGATTGATTATCATCAGAGGTGTAGTAAAGTTGGGGTTCACTCACTGTTATTTGCTGATGATCTGTTATTATTTTGTGGTGCTAATAAAAAATCTATTGAAGGTGTAAGGTTGGTTCCGAAAGAGTTTCAAAAGGTATATGGATTAGGTGTAAGCAAAGAAAAATCAAAAGTAATTTTTTTCTATGATGGATAATGGTGATCAGATTGTGCTTACATATGTGTTTCAAGTTGGGAGGGGGGAATTTCCTATGAAATATTTTGGACTTATTTTGTGTACTGTCAAATGGGATAAAGAAAACTGTGAAAACCTTATTGAAAAGGTTAAATAAAGGGTTAAAAGTTGGAGCTCCAAGAATTTATCACATGTTGGCAAGTTGCAGTTAATAAACTCAGTTCTATTGATTATAACTGGATACTGGGGAAATGTAATGAAGAATCCTAAATGGGTTTGGAAGAAATTGTGAAAATTTGTACAAGTCATCTATGGGGAAGGGAAGAGAATCTAAGAGGATTCACTGCAGTTTCTTGGGATGCAATTTGTTGGGGTAAGAAAAAGGAGGAATATGAATTAGAGATCATGCTACTAGGAATTCGGCTGCACTTTGCCAACATTTATGGGATATTGAAAAAAACATTTTGTGAATTAAGTGGTTGAATGCTTATTATCTGAAAGCGAAAAAAGTTGATATATTGCAAGAAGAATGAATCATAAAGCTGGCCTTGGAGAGTCTTGTTGAGTCTCAGAAACAGGATGATTTATATATTGGATGAGTGTGTGATAAAAGGGCAAAATTGAAGATCGGGTAGGTATACAATCCGATGAAGAGAGATATAGAAGATAAAGTTGTAGCAGCACTTTTTTGGCACAAAAAAGTACATCCTAAGCAGAAGTTGTTCTTGTGGATGTTAGTTAATGGGAAACTAGCAACTTGATAGATTGCAAAAGTTTGGTGTTATTAGTGCACAACCTAACTGTTGCTTGTCTGGATTGAAGCATTGATCATCTTACCATCCTTTTGTTGAATGTTGTTATATGCAGAAAGCGATCAAAGGGCTGAACCTGAAGTAGTATAGCTTAGTGAGAGAGATGAAATAAATACTGATTTTAGCTCCTCTCTCCGTCCCAGCCGAATCTGCACACTTTTTGTTCAGCTTTCTCAAGGCACGTTTGACCATAAATTTCAACTAGTAAATAGACATCAATATCATCATGTGAGATATTGTTTAATTTCCTACATGATGTATTTTCTAAATATCAAATTTTAACACACCACTAGTATACGTAAATAAAGTTATCATTAGTCAAATATGACCTGAGAAAGTTGACCAAAAATTGTGCAAATTTGGCTGGGACGGAGGGATTATCAAAGAAAAATTCTGGGAGGAAGATTGGAGTCATAACAATAGCACTCTATAATGTATGGTTGGAAAGGAACAGGAGGATATTTATGCAATAAGAATTGAAGGTATGACTCATTATTTTTTAGACTACTACATAATGTGAATGAAGGGAGAAGAAAAGTGGAAGAACAGATTGAAGATGATTGAAAATTAGGCTTTGGAGGATGCTGTTGAGGAATTTTTGCTGATGTTGTTCTAATCGTGTAAAGTTTATTAGTTTGTTTGGGTTTTAAGTTTTGTGGCAAGTTTGGGCTCAAAAAAGAGCTGTAAGGGAGAGTATAGGTATGCTATGTATAGGCTTAGGATGATAACCTAAAGACGACTTTGGTTTTGATTCATAATTGATATACTCATATTCATAATATATATATATATATATATATATATATATACATACAATATGATTAGCAATTTGATTCATATTATTAGCAGATATACTAGTAGAGATAGGCAAAGCATGGTTCACATCAGCATGTGCATCAACAATATTCTTTGTAGCAATCTTATCATAGTTGTGACCCCTGAGCTGAGGTCTTCTCTTGAGAACTTTTATCCTTCCATTTATTTTTAACCTTTTCCTCTCCTTGAATTCCAATTGCTTCGTGTAAGATTTTATTCATTGGGGGTATCTGAGAGCTTTGGTTAGATTTGTTTCTTAGGACATGGACATACACATTTTCTTTAGCAGATAAAAATGAAACAGAAGGCCCGACCCCCTTACCTGTAGCCCATCCATGTACATCAATTGGGGTGTCCTTTTTACTTGTGTTTTGCTCTATTGGTATGGTTTCTTTGGGTCTTCAAGCAGAGAAAAGAGCTCTGCTTTGTTCAAACCTTTATGAAAAAACCGGGTGCCCTAGTTTTAGGAATTTAGTACAATAATCTGGCATTCCTTCATATCTACATACTTCCAGAAACCTAGTCCCCTAAAACTTATCCAGACCCTTTTCTAGTAATGGCTTAATGACATCAATTTTGACACAAACCCTACTACATGTGGACGGGTTCTACCAAGGGTTGCTTTATCAACTTTAACTTGAGATTATAGTAAGTTCCCTATCGACATCATAACCCAATTGTCAAAGAATTGTTGGGGTAAACCATACATTTCTATCCAAACAAAGGCTATCAAAGAATTGGCATTAGGGTTTAAATTAGGCACCCATTTTATCATTCTTAGAGAGTATGAACTAAAATTCAACACTTTGTGCATCCAGCATTTATAATAAACACCTAGGATTGAAAATTAATATGAACCCGGAAATTATCCAAGAGATGGATATCGGCATGCCGTTTGAAATATGCGGTTTGAAAATATTTCCTTAGGTTCTCCATTTGCGGTCAGGTTCATGAAAATTTCCCGACCAGAGTCCATTTCAGCAGTGCCTCTAGTCGGCCGTATTCTTTGTCCATGAAGCTTATACCCGCCTCCCCTAGGTGATCGATTTTGGGTTTTAGATAGAATGGAGTCCTAATAATTAGGGGGATGAGTTCAGTAAGAGCTTATGAAGTTCTTTGTTTAGTTCTTGGGTGTAAGAGAATTTGGGGTTCTGTGGCAGCTTCGCCATATTGGTGTCGTAGGGAAAGGGCAGAACTCTAGGTTGTGGCAATGAGAGATTGCACGATTTTTGCAGAGAGAGAGAGTATCTCATTTTATGTTAATTACATGATAAATAATATCCTTATTGTCCTAAATTTTAAAAAAACACTAACCACCTATTAGGTTTTTTTTTGGATGAGCTGTTTGCTTACTTTATAGTTATGGGACTTTTAAGTGCTCTAAATTTTTTTGAAAAAAAGTAATTTTAGATATCTTAAAAAGAAAGATTCCAAATTTATTATCCGAAAAGGCCAAGTCTTATGATTCATTCTCTTTTTAAAACTACAACTTTTGTTATGTTGTGGATGAAAATTTGAATTAGAACCTTCTAAAATAGAGAGAGTAAACTTTCGAGACCAAGTTATTATGTTTTGAACTTATTGAATTATTAAAATGTTTTACATCAAACTATGAGAATATATAGGTGTGATTAAACTTTACAAGAACATTGAAAAGAAATTTGGATGCAGAAACTTGTGATAAGCCTGAGTGTCCTAGAATTAGAGATTGGAAGGAAAAAATAGGCAAGTGGTGGAGAGCAGTATGTAACTCCCTCCGTCCTGAATTAAACTGCACACTTTCTAATTTGGTTGTCCCAACCCAAATTACACAAGTTTAGAATTTTCCATTTTCAGCCCATTTAACTAAGATTGAAAATTGAAATTTCCCTTGGACCTTTGAAAAATTACAACCCTACTGGCTGATTATTTAGGAGAGGAATCTTCTCCTTTCCACGTGGCATCGTTTGAGTGGTAAGCGTGGGATTAAATTAAATATCCTAAATGCCCGCCACATATCACATGCGCTCTATTTACCACTTCCAACACTCCATTATTGCTCTCCAATACTCCATTTTCCTCTCTAGAAACCTCTCAATTGCTCCCACTTGTTCTTTATTTCTCTCTTCCATCCAGAAGCATCTTTTAGTTTTCTCTCAACTCTTCAAACCCTAGTCGCCTCTGTCTTTGTTCTTTTCTCTTCTCCTCAGAATCATACAAGCTTTATTGTCATTGTTAAAACGTGTTCATCTGTGTTGTTGTTCATGTTCATCACATTTTTTTTTGTCTTGATTAGGGTTTTGATGGGTAAATTGGATTTTCTTTAAAAACTTCTTGTTATTCTTTTCTAGGTTTCGATTGTGATGTACTTTCCTTCCTTGACAAGATTTTAGTGTAATTATGTAGGTTACTGGTAATTTTTGCTTAGATTCATCCAATTTTGGAGTGTTTGAATTGCATTTCTTTGAAGATTATACCATTTATTTTGTTCTTCAACTTGATTTTAATGTTATATCTTTGATTCTTGCTCTGCATGTCATACCCGTACCCGTACCAGATCTGTAATTTCCATGCATATTTTTTTCGTTTACAATTTTTGTCTGTTTAATTCTAATGTTTATGAATATTTTGCCATGTTCTTAGTTTGTAAAACTGATTTTCAGGTTTTTACTTCCATTATTGTTATGCATGTTCCATCTCGTACTCGATCTCTTTTTCTGAACTCATTTTCCCTTCCATAGTTGATTTTCACATCAATTGATGATGCTCTTGCTCAATAACACTCTAGTTGTATTTTTGTGATAGTTCTTAGTGTTTAAATTGGGTTTAAGTATAATGCCATGTTCCAAGTTTTTAACCTGAGATTGTGGTGGTTACTTTCATTTTTTGCTTTGCATGTTCCACCCCATACCAGATCTGCTTGATCGAACCCTTTTTTTCTCTTGTTGTTTATCACATCATTTAATACTGCTCTTGCTCCGTATAACAACACACACCTCTTTTTGCTATTTTAAGTGTTTAAATGTGATGTTTAAGCACATTAGGCCATGTTCTGAGTTCTTTCGCATGAGATTATGGTGATTCAATCCATTGTTGCTCTGCATGTTCCACCATGTATCAGATCTATTCTGTTTATGCCATATTTTTCTTTTCATGCTCAATCTATTCTACCTTGTTGATGCAAAACTGTTTTTGAGTTTGATTCATAAATTTTATGGTTTGCATGTGGTAGATCAAGTTATATCTATTGTTTTGTTATTGAATGTTTACTTGTGGTTCATTGTTGGCTACATTTTTTCCCTCTTGAACCAAAGTTAATATTGACCATATATTGTTTTCTTCTTGTTTTTCCTGTAATTTGAAACTCATAACGTGTGTTCTTGTGTTACTGGTGATTCATGGCTCATAGGGAAATGGATACGACTGGGCATGAAACATGTGCCCCGGGCCAACCCTTGAATAAGGCCCAAAGTGAGCCACTTAAAATATTAGGTCTAGTTCATGAACCAAGTGGCTCACAATCACAACCCTTGCCCCTTGGTCATGTTGAAAGCATGACCCCTTGCCCTGGACTGAATCAGATAATTATTGCCATGCATTTCAATCTCATTCAGCTCACGTCCTTTACCGAAACAGAATCATAGTCTTTGACTGAAATTGAATCAAAGCTAGTAATTGTCAGTCCTGATTCGAAAGATTATGATTCCGAGTCATTGTCAGATCCCGACCCTTCGGTGTATTTGAATGGGAATGTATACCCAAAATTTGGGGAGCCAGCTGCGAATTTCCCTGAAAGCTGACTCAAAAAGAAAGGAAAGTAGAGAAAAAACCATGGTAGAGAGTAAATCTTAACTTGAGCGAACGTCGCAAAAATGTTTTCTCTGTATGAAAAGGCTTTGCAGGATGACAGCGAGCCTCCTACTCAGTCATCTAATGGAAAATAGATTGACAGGTTGTATCCATCCTCATGCGCCATTTTATACTATTTTTTGTACTTTCTTAATTTCTACCCAATTGTCTACCTCCATCTATGTCGGTTGATGCATATTTGTTACAGTTAGTTTCTCAGGTAGCAACTATGTCCTCGGTTTATGGATAAAATACATTTCTATGATTATGGACCGTCAGGCATATGAGAGATCCATTTGATAGCTGGGAATTTTTTTTGGTGAATGTTTAAATATGCATCCATGATTTGTGTTTTGTATTTGCACCGAATTTGACATGGTATATTTCATATCTGGGGTAAAATGGAGAAATAATTTGTAATAACGTACTTTAATTGAAATGCAACCATGCAGCCTCAATCAACAGTCTATCTGAACTTGTCAAGGCATTTTTAAAAATAAATCATATCATGCATGTATAATATGTGTTGTGTATGTGCTGGTTGACCTTGATTGATAATGAAGTTGGGATGAATGACTATTACATGCATCTATATTTATTAGTGTGTAAATTAATTTGAACCTGGTGGGACATGGTGTGATTAATACTAGCTCCGAAATTATTTTTGTGAATGACCTTATGTAGTAGATAGCCATATGTGATGACACTCGCATATTAAACACCAAGGCATCAACCATGTTTTTTAAAAGAAAACATTTGGACGATAGCTATGTAGTGTTTGTCCTTTCTTTGTTATTATTATCTATGTGTACCGAACTAACCACCGTAAATACAAACATTCTAGTATGAGTTTTTAACTTTGTGCATTGCATTTTTTTATTATAAAAAAACCTTTTAATATTGCATATAAAAGGGAGTTAGTCATCCTAGATTTTACAAGGTTTCCCTATAATCATACTTTTAAAAAAGACAATGTATGTTTACCCTAAAATTGATTTTAGAAATACAACCCTGCAAAAATACATTTTTATTGCATTCCTAAACTATTTCCAAGTTTATCAGCAAATCATACACCTTGCTGGTCTTTCATATTGCCACCATGTATTCTAAACATTCCATTACCAGCTCGGAATCCACAATTAGATTGTGTGGAGAAATTCCCAACCTTCTTAAATCTTCTTTTCCCATATGTGGCAATTTAAAATCATTTCCAGCCACGCACTTCATTATTTCGATCATAACATTTTGTAAGAAGATAAATATCATGTCTATAACTTTCGAGTCTTCTCTTTCAAAAGTATCACATACTGCATTTATTAGGCCGTCTAGGTTAGAACTATGGTTTTGGTGTTGCAAACTCGGAATTCAGGCAAAAAATTCCAATTCTAGAATGTTTAGATTTAGTGATTTGGTTGGTTGGCATACTATTGTAATGTTAAATCTGTCTGAGGTGGCTGTTGCTCTAAATTCTAGGCCATTTGCATAAATATGGGTCAGGACATTATCCTATTGTATGTATATATTTTTGCTTGTCCAAACTAGCCATTTAGCTTTGATTGTTGGAATGAGTTCATAAATTAGATTTTGCATAATCATATATCTATTGATTGATTGAATGAGTGTTAGCATCATGGTTCCTCTAGGTCTATTTGTTAAATTGTTATTGGCTTCTATGTACTCAACAATAACAAATACACCTATTTTCCCATCGAACAACACATTACCATTGTAAGTTCAACACACAACACATAAGAACACAAGCTTAGGGATATAATGCTTGCTAGGAGTAGTTCTATAAGGTTCTTGCTCATTAGAGCTTGAATAAACCTTGTTGTTGCCTCGTTGAGATAGAACCACTTCTCAACTATGTGAATGATGTGCATGTCCTTGAATTGCATATTGCATTCCAGTTTGCTGACACCATTCTAGCCGTGTTTTATTGCATGCCACTGTTAAACTTGGATGAACAACATTAGTGTGACTCTTGACTTCCTTGTTTGCTATTGCTCTATGTATTGTGCTTCAACCCACTTGCAACCATGTTGTTGTGCTTTGACAGATTTGCAGCGAGCTAAGTGGAAAAGCCATTAATGTATCATGATCAATTGGCTTCTTATTCAGACCAGAACGCATGTGTCTTCTTGAATGGGCGTTCACAACTTCTTCATTTTGCAGTTGTGTCTTGACTATTGCTCACATTGTGCTCATTGTTCTTATTGACACAACCCACTTTGCAGCTGCTTCCAACCGTCATTGTTGTCTTTGTTGATGTTCTGAAGAATGAAATGGGCAATTTCTTGCCTTGTTAGTCCGTGAGGATTTTGACACCATCACAACTCCTACTGCTCAATGATGAATGGACTATGAATGTCTATTTCAGAAAGGAGATCGGAAGTTTTGACACGTGATTGTAATTTTTTATAAATTTATTTGTGAGGCAAGCACTATGTACATATAATTTCTTTGTAAAATGCTCTCACTTTTCTAGATGTCATCATTCTATTTGACGTCGCTACTAATCAGGATTACTTCCCTCCGTCCAGTTATTTTTGAACCCTTATTTTTTAACACTATTCCCCTCAAAATTTGATTCCATATTTAAATAAATATATGAACAATAATATTATAGTATATAATATTGTTCAATTCGTGGTAACAAGTAGATTCTAAATATTAACTTTTTATTTGTCGTTATTATACATGAGTAAAGATATTAACGGTCAAACATGTTTCTTGAATAACGTGATATTTCTCTCTCCGCAGAAATAGCTGAGACGGAGGGAGTACTTGATAGGGATTATAAGAATTTACATTTAATCTAAATAAAAACTTTTGTTGTTTGGTAAAATATTAAAGAGTAGATCATCGTACAAGTAGAATGTTCTTTTAGGAGAAATATATAATCGAGTCTCCCTCTACTTTTTTTTAATAATTTTTTTTTAATTTAAAATATATTTTGACAAAATTCAATTTGAATGGTCTTTTTCTAAAGTATTGGCAGATTGCATCACAATTTTAATACAATTATCATTTTGCTAGACCAAAAAACTCTCAAGGTTGAACAGACAAGTCTAGCATTTGAATCTTATCATAGCACATGAAACATCTATTCTATTTTCCCTCTAAAAGAGAAATGAAATCGAAGAATCATCCTTCAATTGTGAAGTTGATGATGCCTCTTATTGAAGTTGGTGATGGCTCTTAGTTAGATTGAAGGGTTGGTGTGTAGTTCTAAAACTTGCAAAGAGAAGAGGCGGACAAGGGCATGCATACAAAGAACTTGAAGATAAACATTCTCTCCATCTCAATTCAAATTGCATCATTATCATTATCACGTTGTTCAAAAAATATGTTTGATCGATAATATGTTTGATTGATAATATGTTTAACTATGTATACTAACATCAAATAAAAAGTTGATATTTAAAAACTACTTGTTACGACGAATTCAACAATATCACATAAGATAATATTGTTGTTTATACATCTATTCAAATATGCAGTCAAACTTTGATTAAAATAGTATTAAAAAAGCAAGTGTGCAATTTGAAATGTGATAAGAAAATAAGAAATTCTTTCCCTTGTAGGGAAAGGTTATAGATGGTAGTTACCTTATATAATTAGTTATATATTGCAATTTCCTTAGACTTAGAATCATATTCCCGTTAGATTTTGATTTTTTATATCACTATATATTGTAACCCTCATCATTGATGAGATGTGTCATTAATGTGATATCAGTGCACCATAATAAAGTCATTTATATTTTATCATGGTATCAGAGCATAAAAATTCTGAGATCTATACTCTAAATAAATCCGTTGTCGTCTTCCACCAGAGCCGCCGTCGTCAACCTGCGTGTTAAACTACACGCTCCG
>JAULKM010104838.1:0-24711 GCA_032355605.1 Rubia tinctorum | reverse complement strand
GTGTTCTTCATAATGTCTTCAGTTAATCGACAAACTTGAATAAGTAATCCAAGCCCTTGCCGACTTCTTCATAAATTCTTCATTATGAAGGCGATCAATCAAACCATTCAATGTTGCATCCCTAAGCTTCATTATTGACCTTGTCATAGGTCCAACCATGTCACTTAAAGGATCCCAAACAAAACTCTTGAATGTTTGATCAAGACGTGGAATGTCTTCATTTATGGTGGTAGTCGTCTCAGGATCTCCATCAAAATCAGACTTGATTCAACCCAAATTCCACCGACTATGGTGTGTGTACCCCTGAATATGCCAATTCTTTAATTTATACTAGAATCTGGCATGGGTTTCATTTGCTAATTGCTTCTATATGAGTATGGAGAAAACATTATAGGTTACAATCCTACCATCAAAGAACCCAACCCATCAGAATAAACTGCTCCAGAACGTTTCTGTAACGAATCCGTCGTGAGAATGCGGCAGCGGTGTGAAGTTGGTCGCCGGGTTTTTTGAGGAGGTTAAAAAATGGTAGTTGTGCAAAGTTGGATGATGATGCTAGCATAAGCGAGGAGGAAGGCTAATAATTTCTAATAATTTTGTTAGATTGCACATGGTTAGTTTTAGCGTCAATTTTAAAAGATACCCCGAAAAGCAAATATTTATACTTTAAACGCCAAATTTAAAATGTTTTTTATTTTATACTTATAATTCTTGTAGTTTACCATTGGTCTCACCATGAGACGGTCTCGCAAGAGATGTAATCAAAATTGAATACCAGGAGGACGAAACAGGGAATAGTTCAGAAAAATATCAAAAGACCGATCTTACAACTCAATTTTCTTTCCCTCGAGGATTGTTTTTCTCAGTGGGTCATTCCACTAAAGTACCAGCAGAGGCGACTGGCAAGGTCCAGTCCCACTGACTCCCATGAACAGGGCCGATCCAGAATATTTTGAGGCTCAGTGCAAAAAACAAAATTGGGCCCTTTATATATATGTATATATATATTATTTTTTATATTAATATAAAATGTAGAAATAATATGTATTGGGAATTAGAACCTAGCCAAGTGCAATTCTAGGAGGCTCACCCCACGCCTGCTTTATTTTTATTAAAATATTATTATTTTTTGAATGAAACATCTCTCAGAGATGAAGGGAATATATAGACACCCTAAACTTGAAAATAAAATGGAGTAGTTACAATAGGAGTAGTTACAATAAGAGTAGTCTAAACTTTTCCAAGTGTTCCTCATCGTAAGCCTCCACCCCTTATGTCGATTTAGAGAGGCCGGACTTGGAAAAGATGTAAAGTTAGAAAAACTAAAGCTAAAGTAGTGCAATCTAGTAAAGATGAATGTGTATGATTACCAACACAAACAAGTTTGTTTATGGAGGTAATCCTTGTAGTTACAAAACAAATTTTGGCTCGTAAATGGTCCCAAAAGTCTTTGAGCAGCAGACCAAAGAGTAGCATTTGCAGAAGCTAAAGAGTGACAACCATCGTCAAAATAATGATGTCGAGTAGCATTTGCAGAAGCCAATAAATTCCACCTTGAACCTTTAACCTAGCTAAAGTGTCAACCATCTTCAAAGGAGTGATGATTAGTAGCATTTACAGAAGCCTTCCAAATTGCACCTTGAAACTCGCTTGTTGTTCCACCATGTAGATGAGAAAGTATCATCTTCATAGCTTGTATTTTCTTCATCTGTATAGTATAAGAGTCACAATCAGTATCATCCAAACTAAAGAGTATAAAACTTGATGTCAGGTATTTCTTGTTTATCCATCGCAATCAGTCCTTTAATGTCACTGTCCAATTCATCGAAGAGATAAATATTTCCACCAGCCAAATTCTTAGTCTTTTTTGCAATACAGTCTGCAACCTTGTTACCTTGACTATGTGTGTGGATCAAAGATCTTCCATTAAGAAGTAAACTAACTTTATCTGTTAGGTTATAGAGCTTCCAGTTAGCCAACATTGGATCCCTTATTGTGTTGATAGCTACTAGACAATCACTTTCCAATTTAGAAAGAATTCCCAATAGATCAACAAATAAAATACCTAAATTAATAGCCATCATCTCACCCTGTAGGGGAGATTGACAGATAATATAGTCAGACTTGGCAAGAAACATATCACTTGAAGCAGATCTCACTATAATACCAATCCCAGTTTGTCCATTTTGGATCCAAGATGCATCAACATTGTTTTGAAAGGAGAGTTAATGAGTTTGGACCACTTAAAATTTTTATCACAGGTTTTGGAGGTGGCCTCATTGCTAGGATACTACCTGAGCTAATGAAATCTATGTCCGAGGTCTTAGATGAAAGAACCGGTTTAGCAAGTAGCATATAATAGATTTCTTGTTTTATATCCTTAATTATGGATTCAGCAGATGGTTTTATTGCATTAAAGATCAAATTGTTTTTGCTTTTCCAGAGAAACCAACATATAAGTGATGGAAGAATTGAAACAAGAATCCTATGGTATGATGTGTAACCATGAAGGTTCCATAATAACCATAATTTAGCCCACAGAGAAGGAAAAGGAATAGGTTGAACATGTATAAGAGATAACATATGATTCCAGAAATGAATGTCAATATGGCAAGAGTTGAAAAAATGATTTAATGAATCTGGACTATTGCAGAAAATACAGTTTGAAGCAAGTTGGAAACCGTACCATATTAAGATGTCATCAAAAGGTAGAAGACAGGTAATCAATTTCCACATAAATACTGAAATATTTTTAGGAATTCTATAGTTCCACACTTAAAAAGGCAAGATCTACTACTAGATGTATTGGTTGAGACTTTGTATGCTGATTTGAAAGTGAATCTTCCATTTGGATCTGGTTTCCAGATCAATCTATCTGGCCTGTGTGGCATGATGCATGCTCCCTGCAAAAAAAAAACCAACAGTATCAAGTGTAATATAAGAAGCTATTTGAGGGAGGTAGCTATTTTTGTGGGAGATAAAATCTGATACACTGCAATCAGAAGGAATAATATGAAAAAAAATGAGTTTTGTGGTTGAATTTGATCAATTATAGGACCAGTGTCAGTCCAATTAGAAAACCATAAAAGACACTTCCCATTTTCATGAATTACCCTGGTTAAACTTTCAGCAAGTTGGTTAATTGACCTAATTATTTTCTAGTTAAGAGATTTTCTAATTGAGTCAACTAAAGACCATAATAATTTTGACTACAATGAATCCGCAATCTAGAATTTCCACCAAAGTTTAAGGTTGCATGCATTAATGATTGATTTTAAAGACCTAAAACCTAATTCATTTTGGTTTGTAGGCAGACATAATGAGTCCATTTTTCTAGTAATTTTTAGGCTTGTCATCTAAATCACCCCAAAAGAAATTAGCTAACCTTTTTTCAATCTTCTTAATCACATATGTGGTAGGCTTAAGAACTATCCAAACATGCTGAGGAATAGAGTACAAACATGTATTAATTAGAATTATTCCCCCCCATAGATAGCCACTTATTTTTCTAGTTTTGAATCTTAGAGTCAATCTGTTCTAAAATAGGCATGAAATACACATTCTTTAATCCACCTCTGAACATAGTGACCCCCAGATATTTATATGGACAAGTTTCTATTTTTATGCCAAGAATGTGTTTAGTTTGGTTAATTTTAGCCATAAATGCATGATTGCTCAGATAAAAGTTAGATTTCTCAAAATTAATCTTTTGGCTACTGGTTTGATCAAAAATCTGCAAAAAATACTTTCATCTTTATGAGGTTCTTTTCAGTAGCTTTTAGAAAATTAATGGTGCCATCAGCATAACTTAAATGAGATATAGAGAAAATCTTGTTAGCATTAGATAGTGAGATTGGCCTATAATCAGTAAAACTGGAAGTGGTTTGTTTCTTTGGAATGAGTGTTATCCAGGTGCTCCCTATACCATTTGGAATAGATGAGAATGAGATAAAATCATTTGGTGCTGTAAGTAAATCCTGAGCAATAATATCCCAAGACTTAATATAAAATCAGCCAGTAAATCCATCTGGACTACTATTCTTATCAAGACAAAAAAAATTGTTTTAATTCCTCCACAGTAATAGGCTTTAATAATTCCTGGTTATCCTCCTCCGTGATTATTTTTGGAATCTTTCTTAGAAAGTTTGAAAAATAATGTCCAACTGAGAGATTATGTTCTTCAGTGAGCAGTTTTTTCATAGAAGTCAACAACCTCTTTTTCAATTAAATCCATGTCCTCTAACCAAACTCCATCTAAACTCTTAATCTTAGTTATCTGAAGTCTAGATTTCCTTTCCTTACCCGAATTATGGAAGTACTTGGTGTTTTCATAACCTTGTTTTAACCAATTCACTTTAGACTTTTGTTTCCAGAATTTTCTCTGTTCTTTAAGAGCTTTAGTTAGTTCAGCTTTGGACTTATTTAGCTGAATAAAATTAAGGTCATTTTGAGAATGATCATAATTTAATTCTCCTAACCTAAGGTTGTTTTAAGATTTGGTTACATTTGATTTAATGTTACCAAATGCATTCTTATTCCAGACCTTAATAACTTTTTAATGCCTACTCAATTTGAGATAAAATCCTAACATTCCTTTTTGAGAAATTGGGATATCCCAGTTTGATTTAATTAGTGGGTTAAAATCTGTCCTATTATACCAAGTGTTTATAAACCTGAAAGGCTTAGGGATAGATGCTATATTAGTTCCAACAGTAAGTAGCAGTGGAGAATGATTAGATGTATGCCTATTCAATATTTGAATGGATGATAAAGGTCATTTGGCTAACCAATCAACAGAGCATAATCCTCTATCTAGTCTCTTGGAGGTAGGTTTCCTAAGCCTATAATTACTCCATGTGAAGAGGTTTCTTACAGTATTTATTTCATGTAGTTCCTTGTCATTTATAAATTGGTCAAAGTCTAGAATACTAGCTTTAAAAGGATTAGCAGGGCACTTATATTAAGTTATTGGAGTAATTGGATTATAGTCACCTAGAAAAATGGTGTCAGAAGTGTATAGGGCTAAAAGATTATACCAGAGTTTAAGTATTTCTATCCTAGTTCTAAGTCCATAGATAAAAATATCTTCCATAGTTGTATTTAGCTGTGGACTAAGAATTTTAACAAAGGGAAACTGCCGGTTATCACTTAGAAGATCTACCTGCATGTTCATTTTCCAGAAAATCCAATCTGAGAGCTACATGAATGTATATAATCATTGGTACCAAGTTGAGTCATATAACTTGAACAAGTATCATTACCATGAATGGTTTCAATGAGACATATTAAGTCAAATTTGTGGGTTCTAATTATATTTTGAAGTCTAAGCATAGATGTGTCCATTCCTCTTAGATTCCAGATAAGAAATATCATTTTAGATGCTGTATTCATCATAGTTCACCTGATTTAGAGTTTTTTTATGATGATCTAAGCATCATTTTATTTAATTGAGTGAAATAGTTAGCTTTTCTTGGTTTGCCCTTAACAACATTAGGTTTTAAAAAAAAATCCAGTGTGAGAACTAACCTAGTCAGGACTTACTTGGCCTGAGTGGACTTCTTGGGAGTTGTCCAAATGAATGGAAGAGTCTTATTAAAATATTAAAATTAATACAAGATAGAGTGGGACATAAATCAATATCCTAAAAAATATTGCATTAATTGAATCATCATCTAGCATAATAATGTGTTTGCTAATTCAACAAAGCGATAGAATATTTTACTTGAATATGTAGATGCACAAGACGTACAACCACTGCAATATACTTAAATCTGTACAACAATATAACTAAGGTAACTAAACGTAATGAAATTATGCAAGTATATTGCAAGTAGACTACTGCAGTATATTACAATATACTATACACTAAAGCATAAAGGCAACTAAACATAAGGCTCGACACTACTGCAAGTCTACAATACACCCAACTGGAAATTAAATTGAAGAATACCTGGAAATTTGAAGAGCCAACACCCAAATATGAGATATTGATCGAAATACGAATTGAAGAAGGCCCAGAGAAGAAAAATAAGAACATATTTGTACAATATAAGAAGAGATTAAAGAATAAAGATCGCGTTTGACTGAATTTGAAAAGTTGTGCTTGCAGCAGTATGAAGACGAGGAAGAATGGAATTATGGAAGTTTGGGAGAAATAAAAATGATTGATAAAGAAGAAAAATCGTCTTCTTGGGCCGATGGAACTTGGAAGGTGTGCATTAACATTCTTTAATTAAGTAAATATAAAAAGAAAAAAGATCTTTAAAAATGGCAAATTTATTTTTCGAAAGATTTAAATAATGTAGGTAGATTGTAAAATTTATTGGGCTAAAACATGATTTATTATCATAAATGAAAGCCCAACTGAATAAAAAAAGGCCTAAAAAATTATATATATATATATATACACACACTAAAGATAAAATTTTAAAATTTTGGGCCCCTTAAATTTTGGGCCCAGTGTTGGAGCACAGCCCGCATTGGCTTGGGCCGACTCTGCCCATGAATCTACTAAGTCTGAATTGTCAAGAGATGTTTCACCCTCACACAATTCAACATCTCTAGACCTCATCAACAAATATTCCTCGCATACTTTATTTCTTTTAGAGACTAAGTGTTTATCAGTTAAAATGTTGCAAATTAGAGACACCCTAGGCTTACATGGAGTTTATGTTGACTTTAATGGAAATTAAGGGGGCCTTTCCTTGTTTTGGAATAAAGACATAGAGGTTTAATTTAGAGCAAAATTTTCAAGTTCATTGACTTTACGATTAAAGATCCATCAACTGAATTGGTTTGGCATTGTACAGGAGTATATGGTGATCCAGAAACTCACAAACATCATCGGTAAAAAATTTCAGCACTCGATAATAACCCCAATAAACTTTGGATATGCATAGGAGATTTCAATAAAAATTTTCACCAAAGTGAATTTCAGAGCTAAAAAAGAAGGCCACCAGGCCAAATCGATGATTTCATAATAGCTCTAAGCCAATGTAATTTAACTGACTTAGGCTATGAGGGCTACATATTCACATGGTTCCAAAAATAGGAAAATCCTCGTACAGTTAAGGTCAGGTTAGATAGAGCGGTAGCAACCTTCGGTTGGTAAAGCGCATTCCCAACTTCAACGCTAATGGATTTATTTAGCCACCAATCTAACCATGTACCTATCATGCTACGCATAAAATCTCAACCTAGAGATACCCCATCAATTCCTCGACACAGGCCTATCAGATTTGAGAACACTGGACCCAATCTCCGCAATGCCAAGAAATGGTGCAAGATTCTTGGAATAACACAACTCCAGATATTCCTACAGCAATAAGGGAATGCTCGGAAATTTTATCGTCTTGGGAAAAATTTGAATCTAAAAACCATTAAAAAATTGCTTTCCAAGCAGATACAGACTCTTTAGTAGGAATTCAGTACCTTTTAAACTCAGTAACCAATTCCAGTACTCAAACAAAAACTTGAGTACCAATTAGAAATAGAGGAGATGAAGTGGAAACAACACTACAAGAAACAACATTTTTTACCTCGGTTCTGCAAGGGGGTTTACCTCGATTTTTAGTCCCAAAATAATGAGGCTAAAGTGGTAGAGTAAAATGTATATTTTTACCTCTGTTCAAAACTGAGGTAAATAGTCAATAGCTGACAGGTTACCGATGATCATGCGATATCGATCCATATGTGCAGGCAGCCGGCCTACTAAAAAGCTTACGACATCGACAATGACAAAGTTGCAAATTTTTGTTACGATGTCATTTATACAGGTAAACGATGTTGCACATTTATGTCACAGGCATCTCAGATTGTGACTTATGATTTTGGTTTCAAACCGCGGTAAATCTTTTGTTTTACTCTTTTTTTTGCAAAATAATACGGTAATTATGAATGTGACGATCCCACTGGCGACCATAGTGCGACGTTGGTATGAACGAATTCATCACAGTCGATTAACATATTGTCGTGCAACGTCTAGTTGACCGTCGTCACTTAGGTTGACACCCGTGCGATGATGACCTGACATATGGATTAACACGACATCATTTTAATATACTGAGGTTGCTTGAATTGATGCAACCAAGGGTGCCATTTGTGTGATGCATGAGATGCTTGCGATGTCTCTTTAAACAACCAAGATTATTTCACGGCTTTGAATTGAATAACCGACGTCGCTCATTTTGTTATACCATCGGTAATGTGTAACAAACATTTAGCGATGTCGCATTACTGGGATCGGGTTAACCGATTGGTAAATTATACATGTGCGACGTTGGTACATGTAGTATAGACAACAATACAAATTTCATTGAAAGTATTTCCGGCGTCGAACGCCATTCAGATGACATGTAGCTACATCAAGCATAATGCACACAGACAAGAAGGATAAATACTACACCTTCAATACACAAAAAAGTTAACAAAATTCTCACAAAATGAACTATACCATTGATAATCCATAGCTAGATAGAGATCTAAATCAAGGTGTCAAAAAAATCTTGGAAAGTATCAATGGGCATTTTAGAGAATGATGCTTGCACAAAAAACTGAACCTAATACTAGTTCCTCATATAGTAGATGGGTTAAGAAAATCCTTCAAATTATTTACCATTATGAAAAGCTCCCAACTTTCATGTACATCCTCCAAATGCTTGATGTTGTACGGTTATTTGTCCTTGGGAAAAGACTACAACATGGAATAATTACATAATGAAAACAAAGGTTGAGCATAGTCGTGTAATTCTTTATTGAAACAAAATGTGAGAATAAGATATACCTTTTGTAGGTCATATTGATTCTCATTCACATTTTCTACTAAATCCTTCATTAAGCGCATGCAACAGTAACCACTTTCCCATGGGGTTGATTTTTTTTTGCTAACTGTACCCACAATTTGTTCAGGAACACATAGTTATTTAGCAATAATTATTTCAAATTTAGATTTTGATGTAAATTCTAACCTTTGGGAACTTCCAATGGAATGCCTCACAGTTGTTAATTAAGGAATCCGTCATCACCTTTACAACTGCGAATGAAATTGTCTTCGGGGGCGTTTGATGTAATGGATCGAACCAGAACACCGTGCTTGAGGGAAGAACAAAGACGGTGACCATCCAATGTTTTCTATAAAAATGAAATTGACATCAATTCATTATAATCCCATAATCGATAATAGAGTCAAACGCTCTTCCATCGGCACATGTTCATGTTGGATTTTCAATGGGCAAATAACCCCTATCCACCCTTTCATTTTGGAAGTAGATTGTACATGCAAAAGTCTATATACATAGTAAGTCTAGATGGATTTATGCAAAACACAATAATTACAACAATGAATAAAGTTTGGTTGATGGATTCATACTTACATGCAATGGAGTTTCATCATGGGAGGGGGGACATTATTGAAATGGAACAAGGCCTCAAAATCCTCCTTCCGGATGATTGGATTTACCTTGTATCCGAAAATACCAACTTCTTCCATGGTAATTTTGTACGAAGATGAGGGAGGGTGAGTTGTCACAATCGTGTGAAAATTCTTTAGAGATCCATCCTTTGAGGGTTTGAATGGAGGTGGATTCACTTTAGAGCACAAGATTTTGTAGCTTTCGGATCCCCACGTGAACTTGCCAATTTGGCCGGGCTACTAATCTTTGCCTTGATCTACATGAAATCAATTTGAAAAGTCACAGAACTCTATTCATAAGTGAAACCACCTAATTATTTTTACCTTCTTGGGGGCTATTTTCAAAAATAGAGACCAAACAAAGGGGCCACTCAACAAATATTCCCACCGCCTCGTCCACTATAGTTGCCTCGGTCTCTGAGATTGGAAGAACTACACCATATACAAGGCTCTTAGTGACATTAACCACCACGTTCTCCTTTGCGGCTGACTTATGATGGTGCAATCGTATAGATGTGTACACTTTACCTTCCACCACAATATGGATCTCACCATCAACACATTTGGCAAGAAGAATGCACACAGAACTATCCTTCACAAGAAGACTCGCTAATTTGAAACAAAGTATAAAATAATTTCAGTATGCATAGTGTAATATATTTACTTATACCTTCATGTTGCGTTAGGTAGCCTCTACTAATTTCGTTCTTAGTCGGTCAAATGCAAGAGGTATTGTAGAAGTTGGAGAAGGTGGTACAAGCCTACTATCACACTCCGGGTGGTCATGTGTTGAGGTTGTCCGAGAAGAAGCGCGGTGGGTAGTTGGGGTTGTTGGTTTAGACTTGCAATGATTCTCTCCAAGTTAAGTGGCATTTTCCTTCCATTTGATTATTGCGAGACATAAGCCACTAGTTGGCTTAATGTGGATTTCAAAGCATCAATCTCTCTTTGTTGAATACTTGATGCAATATTAACCTTCGGTGGTTGAGGTTTGAAAAATATGTCCTTATGTGTAGCGAGAGTGCCGACACCCCGGACCTGGCCTAGATGTTCTTTCTTGTGCTACACATAGCCTGCCCTTCTTTCCAACCATGATAAACTCGCCGGAATCTTGTTTTCTTTTTTAAATCCTTCTATAAATTACCAATAATCAATCTAATTTATTTGGTAAAAATTATCTTGAAAAATTGCACATAATTTAAATCAACTGAAAATTTGGAAAACTTACAATTTGTCGGGCAACTGCCTCCGCACCTTTGGTGTGGGACTTACCCTCCTACATCCCTTGCCTTTTGTATCCTTTTAACCAATTTTCAAATCAAGGAACTTCATGCAGTGTGGGATATTCCATAGAATTCCTCGCTTCATTATACGTCATCCCATACTCAACTTTGTCAAACACTCAGGCCTCAGACATTTCTTTCATGATAATTCTTGTAACTAGTGCATAACCTCCTCGACTATGGTGTGTCACATGTTGTTTCCTTTTGAAATCTCAACATGTTTTACTCTTAGACCCTATCAAATCATCAAATCAAGTGGTTTGGTTGATAAAATTAATAAGGTAAATGATGAGGAAAAATTGTGACACAATTCCCCTGTGTCTGTTCAAAGTCGTTCACCTGTCAGTAGTGAAATCACACTAGTCAAATGGATATCATGCGGCATAGCAATCATTTTCGGACCAATATAGTGCCTAAAGTTATTTTTTAAATAATTTAGCACACTACTCTGTAGAAACGATCAATAGCTCGATTAGTACTATACGACGTCACATGTCCAGTTTGTTGTACTCTTATTTAAGGAAAATAGGGACCTTTACAATTAAAAAGCAATGACAATCACAAACCACATACACAATTGATTGTACTCATGATAATATACTCATGCATATGCTAGTCTATCCAACAAAAAATTTCTTTGCATACAAATATAATTATATATCCACTATACCTCAAAGCATGTAAAGGTTAATCTCTTACCGATTCTTTGTCCAGAAGTTTTCTTTCAAAAAAACCCCCCAGCTCGATTCACTTATAAACGGATGCTTAATTCTTGGGTTTATTTTCTCGATTCACTTATGAACAGATGCTTAATTCACTTATGTCAATGTTAATTTCTTACCAATTCTTCGTCCATAAGTTTTCTTCCGTCGACCCGAGGCGAGGACTCGTACAATAAAATGTCTACCTTTGTCCTAGCAATCAATCCTAAGTAACTAGACCACCAATTTCTATCCTCGCCTTTCACATTTTTGATATGGTCAAATTTCATTGGACATTTCATACCTTTTTCCACCATGTCTATTAATTTCTTGTAAATAGCCCTACCCCGACCTTGCTTATGTCTTTTCGATACATTACCATCTCTCCCTCCTCCGGGCCATTTCCTCTTATCGTGGATCACCACTGCGTGACCTAAAAATAAAGTTAATTAATCACACAACACTATGTCATCCATAACACTAAGTTAATTAATCACACAAAATAAAGCTAGAAATATGCTAATAATGAAGGAATCTGGCACAATAACACTATGTCATCCATTAGGTGGCACACTAGACACATCTCTTTTGAAGATGATCTTCATATGGAAAAAAAGATGAAAATTAAACATTTCATCTCATTTCCATATCAAATAACCACCATTTGAAAACTTCAACAAGTGGCACACACAATACACATTAAAAAATAAAAAAATTTAAAGTAACCACACAACCCTACATGTATTGATCACATAACAAAATAGATGAAAACCAAGAAGCATAACAACATCAAACCCTCATTCAACAATGAATCCCAAGGAATGTAACATGGACAATATGATCATGTATATGGTGTTTGAAAGATGAAACCTTACCACAATTTTGATTCATGGAATGATGACCTCCTCATTTTCCCTCTGTTTCTCCATCAAGCATCTATGGGGGAGATGATTTGATGGTTTTTTGTGCTTGATAGGTTGGAGGAGAAAGGAAATAGGGTTGATGAAATTTGGGTATTAGAGGATGGAGGGCGCCATTTTTAGCAATAAATGATTTTTCAAAGTTTTTGAGGCTTTTTTTTCTAAGTATGGCGCACAAAGGTATTCTCCCGCCAGTGATGTGACATCGCAAGGTTTGTGCGACATGTCTGTCACGTATAGTTTAGGTATTCACTTGGGTAAATATCAGCCCAATAAGTTCATTTCATAAGAACATACGACATCACATGATGGTCAGTCAAGCATCAGCTACACGAATTTTAAGTCAACGTCACCAACTTTGTGGATTGGAATTCATATAATGGGCATGCGTATGGACCAAATGACCCATTTCACGTTCATGTACAACGTTTCTATGTCTTTATTTCCTACTTGGTAAATGCAATTTCATGTGTGATGTCGTCAATTAGGGTATCCTTAGGTTTTTCATGATCAGTTCTATTATAGAAATTATACGTTGTTCATCGTCAGTCATAGCCAATGTTATTCGACTAGTAAAGATATATGTTTCACAAATTACATTGGGTTTTGTTAATTTTTAGCCCACAAGTAATGTCAACCCTATTACAACCGTTATCGTATATATGTTGATGGTCATTTATAGCCGATTCTCATTTACAACATCAATCCTATTACACTAGTGATGGAATGAACATTACTAGTTCAATATTATTGGCTGTTTTAGGGTATTTAATAGCCAATATTATTTTAAAAAAGTAGATATAAATTATACCAATTAAAGGGGGTATTCCCGTTAAACCCAAGAACAGTCAGTCCTCTTACACGAGTAATGTTTTGAACAATACATGTTCAACTATAAAAATTGTGAAGGGCCTAGTGTAGCCAATGTTATTAGAAACTATTTGATATTAGTTATAGAACTTACTAAGGGTTTTCCCGTTATCCCCAAGATCGGTCAACACATTAGTAATGTTTTGAACAGTACTGGTTCAATTATAAAGATTGTAGAGGGCCTTGTATAGCCAATGTTATTCGAAACTATTTGATATCAATTATAGCAATTACGAAGGGTTCTCCTATTATCCCCAAGAATAGTCAATCCAATTACACGAGTAATTTTTTGAATAGGTCTATATCTAATAATTAATATTGTTAAGATCCTGTTATAGCCAATGTTATTTGATACAAGTATATATCAGTTATAACAATTACAAAGGGTATTCCCGTTTGCATGGGAAATGACCTACCGTATTACTAAAGTAATTGTTCGAACAATTAATTACCCGTTCAATGGTTAAGATTGTTCTGGGCTAGTAAAAGCCGATCCCATTCATGGGCAAACTATATTAGTTCTTCGAAATACATTTGGTTTTCCTATTAATTCCAACCAAGTTACATGAGTAACAGTTTGAGAAAAACGCATTCAATGGTTAACATTGTGGATAGCCGGTCATAGACGATCACATTCGAGACTACAACGTAATTGGTTGTACAACTGCCATAGTGTTTTTTCTACAGGCTACGACAATAGACCCCTAAAACAAGAGTTCGGAGTTAATGAGGAGCCGTTCAAGATTAATTTCATGATTCCCTTTATTTTATCATTTAATAAATAACAAAAAAAATCACAATTAATAACTCTGGGCCTGACATTTGGGCTAGTGTGCTAATGAATTTGGGCTGAAAACTTTATTATGCCCACTATAATATATGGCGTCGCTAAATTATCGGCATCCCGTGGATAAGGCTGATGATAAAGAGGGATATATTTTAATGTGTTTTTAATCCACTATTGTCAAATCCCAAATTGTTTTGACAATTGGGAATGTTGTCCTATTTGACCCGGTACCCCATCACTGAGACTTCGGTCAGTAATCAGTCAACTTTTGACAATATCGATTATGTGTGCGACTTCGACAAGTGTCGTTCCATATTGCTTGGGAAAAAACTGAATATAATATTATTAGGTCCAAGTCAAGTGGAGGACCCAAGATGGATGAACAGCGACGCCACATTCCAAAAGTACTCTATTATCGATTGATGCAATATTAGGTGTGACATTGCATTCATGGGTTAAACTACACTGTATTGGTCTGATTATTTAAACGGTCAAAACTCCACCCAATCACATTCCCAAAATCGATGTTGCACACTCAAACTTCCCATTTCTAGAAATTCTCCACAAAACCGCCCAATCCAACTGCTAGACCGCAACCTTATCTCTTGTTTATAATTATCCATCAATACTGATAGACACAACTACATTTTTTCCAAACCCTAGACAAGGTAAGATTTTGAATTTGGTCTCTTTCTTTAGTTTTTTAGGTTTATTGTTTTAATTTTGTGCTTATCAAAATGTGTTGCTTTAGTTCTATTTTAAATCATTATTTAAGGTCCAGGGGAATTATTAGGTTTTTCATCTCTTTTATTAGTGTTTCACAATGTTCTTTACCAATTGGATTAAATGGGGCGGATGTAATAGGAAAAATTATGTCTTCTGCATACATGTGTCATAACTGTTGATGGTCTAGAGCATATTTGATAGATTGAATGCATTATTAGACCATTCAGCTGAATATCAAAAATAATTCAGCCAAGTCAACTTGCTTTTCTAAGTCGCACATTCATAATGACTTGATTTTGCGACCTCGGAAATGCTACTTTGTTCAGCTGAAATGTTAGCGACATGCCTGCGAGTTTCGTCATACCATCAACTTCATCTAATTATTTGAACATATTACGAATCAATGTATATAACCTTATCCTGCAGATGCCAGTGAAACAGACTACCAAAATTTCAAGAGGCAAGGGCAGCGTAGAGGGTTCCTCTCGGGCAAAGAAAGCAAAGGCCAATAACGCCCTTCCTCCGTCAACTTTTAATGAGAGGCGGTTTTTCGTAGAGGAAAATGAGAAGCGTTTCCAAGTAGTCATTAGAAGGCGGGTTAAGGAGGTGAGGGTCATGAAGGTTGAGGGTGTGCAGCGACTCCACCTTGACGTATTCCTCGAGCCCTTCAAAGCATCAGGAATGGAGGGGCTGATTTGCCTGGACAAGCCCACATATGACAACAAGGTGAAAGTTACTTACTCAAATTTCACTTTTGGTAGTACCAGGAACTACAAAACACGAGTGAACTGAGTGAATATGGTTTTGATAAGTGAGTTGGTCAACGAGGAAATTGGGTGCACAATTGGTCGATAGGATGAGAACTCGATTGTAAGACTCCACCTCTACTGTCGAGACTCGTGGTTTAATAGGGTCGCTGAAGATAATCAGCCTGAGGTGCTTGACCCAAGCGTATGATGGAAAAATACTTCAAGATTAGAGTGGGCAATGACGTCTTCAAGCTTAGGGACATCAAGATTGATGTTCTGGAGCTCAAGGAGAGGATAATGTACAACATTATTGTCCAATGCCTCACCTGGTTGGCCATCCTTCAGAGCCTACAATCAACGACTTCATTCTCTTGTGGTATATTGCGGAGAACAAGGTTGTTGACCCCAATTACATCATCATCAAGGAGTTGCACAATGTGGTTGTTGCCCAGAAGAGTCAGACCCTACCATATGGCAACATAATCACGGCCTTGATGGAGAATCAGAATGTTCCCATCTGATCTACGTAGAAAATCACACCGAGGTTCTACGATGGGAACTACTTTGGCCAAAAGAATTAGCACTAGGAGGCGAGGCGCGTGGATTGGTCATTATAGACTTAATTTTTGTGGCTAAATCCCAAGTTGTATAGACTTAATTGATTCTAATGGAAACTTTGTATTCACGAACATTTTCCTTTGTGATCTTATTATTAGGTTTATCGTGAGTACTTTTTTATCATCATTTTGTCGAAGGCCATCCACGAGGGTGGTAGAAGATATTTGAAGGTCATTCTCAAGGATGGTAGAAGATATCAAAGACCATTCAGGAGGATGTTTGTAGATTGAAGGACACAGACTCCAAAGTGTGGCAGTAGATGGAATTGATCCTAGGAAATGCGGCTTTGAAGTTCAAGAATGGAATACAGTGCTAATCGACCGAACCAGCAAGCCGACCAGTCGGTCAGCATGATTCGTGCACTATCCTAATCCAGCCAGGCAAGGTCTATGCAAATTGGCTTACACGGCCCATGAAAATTTACACGGGCCAGACAAAGACCCTTACATAGGACATGCACATCCCTGCAGGCCGCTACACAAGTGCTCCAAAATCACTTTCGAACGGCTAGATATGGGAACAAACAGCTCTATTTTGCATGGTCCACACTATTCCAAGTTCCAAAAGTAAAGAGCAGCCATGAGGTGTGAAAAACAGCATGGGGCACACCATTTTTCTGAGCAAAAAGTCCCTCCAGCCGACAAGCCACGCCAAACGACATGAGGTACACAAATAAGAATTTCTAGAGTAAGTACCAGCTCACGGCCCGTGAAGGTCCATGCATCCCTCATGACATGAGGTTGAACGACCAGGGTCAATCCATTCATCCCACGCCACAGGAGGCTGCACGACCCGTTTGATTCCGTGTGGACAGTTCTAGAACGGTTGTGTACAGACCGTGCCATTTTCAACTGGCCGTGCAAATTGCATATGCTAGTATTTTTTGGCCATTGTTGAGCTTATTTAAATTCCCAATTCCCAATTCCCTACTACTATTATATATGGACCTTTGTCTACTAGGGTTTAAGTTTACGCACATTTTTCATCTTCAAGAGTAGGCTAGAGAGAGAAAATTCCTTCCTTCTCTGTAGGTACAAGATACAATAATTCTGACGAGCATGTATCTTTTCATAATCCATGCCCATCGGACATAGTACCTTTTTTACCTCATATACCATTTTGGGCAGTCTATTGCCAACTAGAAGCATTTCTTTCAACACTTTCAACAAACCAGAGAAACCTACGTCACTATAGGAATACTTAGCTTTCTAACTCATCAATTGTAATATGGTCTTTAATACCGTCATTCCTTTGGGGCATCCATCGTATAAAAGTGACTTATTATATTTGTGGAGGTCTGAAAGTCTTTTAGGATTTCTACTGTAGTTCTCGACAATCTCCTCAACCAACTCATCCATCCTATCATCTCTCTCGGCATCTACTTCATTTCTAGTATGCTCAACCACATTCTTCCCATGCCAAAACCATATTTTGTATGTTGGATCAAAACCATATATAATTAAGTCTTCCTTCAAAACAATTGCTTCTTCATTAATAGAAGTGTTCCAACACTTCTTGCAAGGATAATATATATATATATGAAAATTTTTCCTTCAAGGGATTCGCAAATGCATATTTAATGAATTTAGCTACAAAAGATTGATACCCTTGTTGTTCGATCTTCGTCAAAACTATGGGTTTTATCCATAGACATTCCTACAATACAATAAGTACACACTCTTTAGGGACCTATCTTAGCAACAAATACATCCACTTACATTCATTCAATTCACGGCTTCCATGCATATATAATTTTTTATATATATATATAAAGGTCAACAAAAACATTCATTATATTAACATACACATATAACATCAGCCATATACAATAATGCAATGCCGAATTTCAATCAAGCCATAGTTAAACACATTCTCTCATATGAAATGAACGAACCTAGAAACTAAATTAAAGATGATACTACAAATTTTAGGTATTGAAAAACTTACTTGCTAATTGAGCAAACACAATAAACAACCCTATTATCCACCTTCAACAATGTGGATTTTCTTTTCAAAGAGGCATATTGGAATGCGGAGATTTTTTTGGGTATTATGATTGAATTTGGTCAATGGAAACAAACTTACAAACTAATTCCCGAGTGATGTGACGTCGCTCCATGTCGTCGCCTAACAATCACTCAAACCGACCAAAAGAGCGAGGTAGGTCATGTCACAAATAACTACTATTGCTTGATCTGTACCACACTATTGACGCCGCGCATACGCCGATCATACTATTTACTTCAATTTTCAAAATTATTTACCTAAGTTTCAATAGAACCGAGGTAAAAACCAATAATTTACCTCAATCATTTTATAACCGAGGTAAATAATATCTTTTACTTTGAAAAAAAATAACTGAGGTAAAAGAACTTTTTGCCTTGGTTATTTGATTACCTCAGTTATTTTATGGTAGCCAAAAAAACCGAGGTAAAAGGGGCCAAGAAATATATAATTTTTCTTGTATGAAAAGAGCCAAACAAAATTGGCCAGAGAAGAGTGATAGAAATATGGGATTCTTCCATGTTTTTTTTACAATAAGTGGAAACAAAGAAATGCCATTCACGGCCTAAAAATAGGCAAGGGCAATGGTGTACAATTGAACATGATATGGAGAATATCATCTCAGGTCACTTTCGTGACCTATGCGAAAGTACAAATCTATCTTCATCTGTTATCGATCAATTGATGACAAAGGTGAATCCAGAGATCATACAGGAGATGAATGACATATTAATGAGGCCATATACCTAAGGATAAATCACTCTAGCTCTAAAGAATATGTCCCCAAAAAAATCCCTTGCCCCTGATGGCATGCCACCACCATTTTCAGAAATATTGGGATATTGTGGGTGACAAAGTTATGTATAGACAAATCCCTTGCCACTGATGGCATGCCACCACCTAAACGAAGGGAATCGATGCAATTTATAAACAATACAAATGTAGTGCTCTCCCCAAAGGTTAAAAAGCCAATAGATGTCACACAATTCAAACCTATTAGTTTATGCAATGTGGTTTATCAAATAGTATCAAAGTGCATTCTAGTAGACTCAAAGATATTATGAGGTTCACCATTATATCAAGAGGAAAAGAACGGGATGTACTGGGTCTATGTCCATTAAACTGGACATGAGTAAGGTTTTTGATAGAATTCAATGGCCTTTTATCCTCAAGGTTCTTTTGATATTAATCTTTAACCCTACTTTTGTCAAACTGATTGAAAACTACAATTCAACAATGCTCATTTATGTTTGACGGAAAGCAGTTCTGCAGGGTTGTACTCTTCAGAGGACTTAGGCAAGGTGATCCGCTATCCCTATATCTGTTCATCATCCTCAGAGAAGTTTTCTCTCAAATTGTACAAGAAGCTGTGCAAAGAAAAGATCTTCATGGATTTAAAATAGCTCGGTCAACACCAATCATATCTCACCTCCTTTTTGCCGATGACATGTTGATATTAGGACAAGATAATACACAAGAGGCAACTAATTGAAATTAATCCTACAAAGCTTTGGCCTTTATTCGGAGCAAAAGATAAACTTTGATAGATTATCTGTTATGTTCAGTCCAAATACTTCTAATACCGAAAAAACTAGGGTCCTATCAACATTATAGATGTACAGGACAAAAAATCATGAGAAATATCTTGGTCTCCTAGTAATATTTGGGCAATCTAAGACAGCCTCATTAAAGATTCTCAAGGACATGATAGTGAAAAAGGTTGAAAGTTGGGATCACAAGCATCAATCCAAAGGAGGAAATGAGTTTCTTATTAAAGCGGTCCTCCAATCCATCCCCACTTACATAATGTCTTGTTTCATGTTTCCAGACAATCTAATAGACAAGATTCACAAAACATATGCAATATATTGGAGGGGGAACACATCGCATAAGAATAAGATACATTGGGCCCAATAAGGCCAATTATGCTTACCTGAAGGATTTGGTGGACTAGGTTTTTGATGAGAGATCAAATACATGTATTTTCTGAAACATTTAACATCTATTTTTTTTAAAAAAAAATTTTGTTGGTAGATTTCTATATTTATGTAGGTTTATATAATAAGAGGTTTAGATGACCATTTTTTGTTTTTGTATCTAAATCCTTCATTTTGTAACGTATTTTGAGTCTAATGGATTTTTGTCCTTACGAGCATCTAGATTCTATTTTATGAGCCTATATGTAGATTGCTCATAAGCACTTTCAAAGTAGTTTAGTGAAGGCTATTCACAATATTGGTAGAAGACTGAAGGTCACGAGTCAAAACGTGGTAGGAGATAGGTGGGTCAAAGAAAAAAAAGCAAAGTCTGGAAGAGTAAAAACAGTGACACGGGCCATGTAAAATGGTATAGCCTATGCCATCAGTCGTGCCAAAGAAAACATGCCCAAATGATAGGCATTGCAAACCTGCACGCCTCGTTCATGAAGAACCGAGAAATGAAGGCCCAGCCGACGGGACGTGCAACTTGGCACGTCCCGTACAATCAGAGGCAAGGTAGCACGAGCTCCATAAAACTTTTCTTGTAAACCAACATGACACATCCATTCAGAAGGCAAAGATAAAGGCTCCATCCGATGTCCCGTGTGTTATTGCACCGGTTGTACTTACTGGGATGGTAATTTGACACGGCCCATGCTAGCGTGGCTGCCTAGGGTTTTCTTACCTTGGGCCTTTCAAGGCCCATCTATCCTACTATGTAAGCGCCTTTAGTCTTCCTAGGGTTTAATTAAGTAGCCATAATATAAATTTTAAAGAGTGGTAGGTAGGAAGAAAGAGGAGAATTCTCTCTAGAGTTCTTCTTCTTTTTCCTTCATTTAGTTCTTATATCCATGACATTTAATTCAATTAATTCCATGGATTTAATAGTAGTAGAGTAATTTATTTTCTTGGGGTTGTATTTGTATTAATGATTTGATTAAGATTTGTGAGATTCTAGATTTCCCAAATTTTATGTTTATGAATATTGTGCATGATTTTAGGTTTATATTCTTATATGATTTATACAATGATATTTTTTATGATACAATCATAATTTCATTCATAGTATAATATAGTGCTAGGCTAAAATGCTAATTTAGGAGTGTTAGATTATTGCTAATGTAGTCTTAAGAGTACACGGGAGATGAGTGATTTGAGAGTGCCAAGATGATTGTTTGACTTTAATTCTAATTTGCTAGGTTTGTGAGTGATCTCATGTTAGGAGCGGTAGACCGCAGGTCATTGTATAGAAATCCCTAAGGGGTTCAACCTTGGCTTACCCTTATAATTGAGCATTTGTAGTTTGTAACGACTAGGGTCGTATCAACCTTGAGTCATCACAAGACACCAATTATTTTCCTCTCTGTAGGCCTAGGATTATTTCCCATAGTGTATAACCCAATGATGTAATGGGCTCACTCTAGTATCTAACGGTGTTTCCTGTAAAGGCTTAAGTTTCTTCAAGAAAAAGCTCATTAGCATTGTCATGAGACATCAACTGCATGTATTTCCTAAGACATTTAACATATTTTTTGTTATCTTTTGTGTGGTAGATTTCTAGATTTAGATAGGTTTACATTACTAGTGGTTTGGATGACCATTTGTGGTCTCATACCTAAATCCCTCATTTTATAGCCTAATTTAGATCTAATAGATTCTATGTCCCTACGAGCATCAATTCCATTTTTGTGAGCTTTTACTTGTAGATTGCTTGTAGGAACTTTAGACTATTCAAGAAAGCCATTCACAAGAATGGTAGTATATTTTAGAAGGTCACTTTCAAGGATGGTAGTAGACTGAAGGTCATGAGCTAAAAATGTTACAGTAGATGGATGCGCTCAAGAAAAGGATTTAAGTTAGGAAGAAATGAACACTGGCACGGATGGTGCAGATTTGCAAAGCCCGTGTCATGCAAAGTGCCAAGGAGACTAGTTTCACACGGCACACGTGCTCAGAAGGTGTGCGAGCTTTTGCGTAGATCGTACACTCAGAAGACCAGTGGACACACGCCAGTCCACGACCCACAAGATTTTCCACGGGCTTCATGTTCAAAGGCTTGGATGCACACTTCATTTCGCAGCCCATGTGCTTTTGTGTGGGACGCTCACTCAGAATGCTCAAGGAGGACCTCCAGTCTGCGGGCCGCGTGCTTTTGTACGAGTCATGCGCCAAGGGCTATGCACTATTGCACAACTCGTGCTGACATTGTTGCTGGGGTTTCCTATATTTTTGGGTTTTTCTAAGAAGTCATTAGTTTACTAGGGTTGAAGTTTTGGTAATTTATTTTAGAACTAAGAGTAGGTGGGAAGAAAGAGGCCATTTCCTCTCCTTATTTATTTTCTCTAGTTTTTGCCTTATGGCATTGAATCCAATGATTACTTTGTATTCAATGTTTCTAGAGTAGTTTATTTTTTGGGGAAATATTTGTATTCATGACTTGATGTTGACTTTGTGAGATTCTTAGATTTCTCTAACTTTATGTCCTATGAATATTGGTGCTTGATTTATGCTTTACATTCTTGTAAGATTTAAGCTATGTTATGTTATATGATGCATTTATAGAGTCATGCGTAGTATAATATTGTGCTAGGCTTAAATGCTATCTTGGGAGTGTTACGTTAGGGCTGTTGTAGGTTCAAGAGTACTGGGGAGATGAGTGCAATCATGCTACCTTGAGAGTACCATCCCAATCATTAGAACCTAATTATAATTGGCTAATTATGTAAGTGATTGCATGTTAGGGGTGCTAGACTAATTATTAATGAGGTGAAACCCTTGGCTTACCCCAATAAATAAGCATGATAGTTTTTAGTGACTAGGGTTGTGTCAACCCTAGAATCATCATGATATGACAAACCCTTTTGCCTATTTGGACTAGGGATTAGTGTCCATAGTGGAGTGATTGGGATGTGTTGTCCTCACTCTCGTAACTATTGCGACCTATGCAAGAATGAGTTCCTTTAAGCGAGGCTCGTTAGCATCGAGAGTGAGATTGATGGGGGAAAGAGAAGCGGATCATATAGGTCGATCGACACAATTTCCCTAATTACGGAGGCGGTAAGATCGTTTATAAGTGGAGCTGAACCTTTGTGTGACATACATTGGTAATTCATGGCTACCTCCACACTATGTGACATAGGCATGAGATAAGTTTATATGTCTTACATGTGATAGAATCTAGGATCAAAATTATCAATCGGTCATGTTATGTAAATATCCCTAAGACTAGTTAATTATGTACCCTCCTTGCTTGCATGCTTGTTAGCTGTTAGACAAAACCCCCCATTATATGTTTAAAGCACTAGTTATCCCTGACACACAATCGAAGTGACGCCCGATTGTGGGTTGTCTGTAGTTGACTTTCAAATACTAGTATCTCCATAGACGACCCCGAGCTTTCCACTAGCTACTCTATAGTGGTTAGTAGTGAGCACGAGAGCAACAAAAAATATCTTTATCTTTAATTACGCATCCCGTGGGTTAATTCTCTCACAAGATTACGACCCCGCGGGGTGTGGGTCACATTGGAAGTGAGATTACGGGGATGAAATGCGGAGTCGGAAGGATTTGAGCGCATTCCTAATTACGGAGGTAGCAAGATGGTTTAATGGGAGAAGAATATCTGTGTGGCAGACAGTGGGAATTCCGACCATCTTCACACTATGTTACCTAAGCATGAGATTAGGTTGATATGTCTTATACACTAAAAGAAACTGGACCTATTATTTCACCCATTTTACCTCGATTTTTTTACCTAGGTCAAATAACCGAGGCAAGAAGTTCTTTTACCTCGGTTATTTTATTTTTAAAGCAAATTATATTTTTTACTCGGTTAAAAAATAATTAAGGTAAATAATAGGTTTTTTTACCGCTGTTCTATGATAACCACTGTAAAAAATCAACAAATGTAAAGTAAAAAGTATAACCAACGTAGCTACGACGTCGGCAACATGGGTGTGACCTATAAGTAATAGTCAATCACGAGATGAACGACTTTACACTTTAGATTGGTTGAATCAAATTTTAATCGACGTTCAGGCGACGTCGCATATTCAGCAGTATAATGTTGTATATGCCCATCAACCCAAACCCGTGATTAAATCCAACTAAATCAATTAATGCATGCTATATCGTAGTGTGATCGGTAACATGTGGTTAACTCGACATCATATGTGCGAATAATGTTCAAAGTCATACTTACATATCGTACCTAATAAATCAACAATAGTTAACCAATACAGCCAGAATTTGAAATGTATCATCTAGAGTTCCCATTCCAAGTTCACAACAACCAGTCTCAAATATAATCAAACTAAATTACTAAGACTAAAATTGCTACCATGCATGCAATATCCGGAAAATATCCCACAAATTAAAATTTATCAAACAAAATAAAAAATTTCCCAATAAAATCCAAAGAAAAAATCATCATCATGTACGGAAAAAAAACTGGGAGGTCATCGCCGTACCTCTTAAACATACAATTTATAAGCCCAATATGCTTACCAAATACAACTAAGTAGATAGTTTGGCAAGTCAGGGTCGTCCACAGAGAAGAGGGATATTTCTAAGGATTCATGCATACAAGGGCGAGTATAAGCCTAGATATTTATATATATATATATATATATATATATACACATAGATATAAAAGCAAGTGAAAAG
>JAULKM010104827.1:0-24713 GCA_032355605.1 Rubia tinctorum | reverse complement strand
GAAAAAACTTAATTACACTTGTTGATGTCATTATTGAGGCCCGAAAAATGTAGCAACTACAGTGATTTGTTGTAGTGAACACAATCTGCTTGTCTAGATCACACTTAACAACACAAATTTGTTTTGTGAATCTGAATATTCCATCATATCCGAACGGGAAAATAGTAAAAATATAAATGGTTCATGTTGTCCAAAACAAGACATCAGTAAGGAGTACTATATGTCTTCTGCTGATCAAACTGCACGCAACCTGTGCAAATCTCCATGATTGTGAACTACTGGGAAATGCCTCAATCTTCAATAAAGCTCAAATGAATAGCCCAATCAGAAGAGGTCAATCTTGTATGCTGAATCAGCATCTTGTTTTCCATGGTTATATTGATTTCTTCCAACTCTGGCAACCCCAACCTAAGCTTAAGCACCACATTCATTGTGAGAAAGCTAGCGTGCACCTTCAACACCTTCAGTCGGGGAATGTTGGATATTCTGAGCTATAGGAGAAACAAACTGGGGTATTTCGACATTTTGTGCCGACTTGCTTCTAGACGTGCTCCCGAATTTGAACTTTGCTTTGGGGCTTGTTGCTCCTTGGTTTTCTTGCTCTTTTTGAAGTTCAAAAATCGACGAAGGATTCGTTTTCCAGTGCCGAAAGCTGTGTTTCTTCGAATCCTAGGATTTTCAATTTGGGACAAATGTGTTTACCCGTTTTTTTTATATATTTGAACAAGTTCCGAATTCGGAATTGGCAGGGTCATTTAAAAATAAAAATGAGTCTTCTAATAAAATGCAAGCTCGACAAGGCCTGGTTTACCTCCGATATGACACCCCAATTCAAAGCACCAGTTCCTAGTTTTGAACTGAAGGAGACGTTTAAAAAAAATACACCGACATTTGGTGAGAAGAGCTCAAAATGGCAGCTTAAGTCCGGATTCTTAAACCCTACCGAGAGTGAGGCAGAGACGACGGCGGCTAGAAAGAATGTTGTAGAGGGTGGTTGCCGCTCGACCGGTGTCGCTCCGCCTATGATCTACACTCACAGAAAAAAGACTTTAATCAAACAGCCCTCTCCATGTACCATGTTTTCTATATATCATCTTATTTGGTTGAGTACTTGTCATCTGTTTTCTCTCTATCTATCTTATACGGTTCAATATTCCCGCGAGGCTGTGAAGAAGCTTTGTTCGGAAAATCCGGGTGATGATGAAGCACATTCCAAAAAAAAAAAAATCGGATTCTTGTTGGAACTGTCAAACCCACAACACCCAACATTAATATGATATTGTCTGATTTGGGCCAAGCCCGCATGGTTTTATTGGGTCCAACCCCAAAAGGCCTTATACTAATGTGGTGAGACTCTAATTTATATAGGGAACTATCACCCTCTCAACTTACAACGGTATCCATCATCCTCGCGCGGACCATCTTGCACCGCTGTCACACCTGCGGTGCCACCGCCAAGGGCACAACTAAGGGCCTCCACATTGGACACACATGCAATCCCCGTCCCGATCACAACTATAACTCTGATACCACTTGTTGGAACTGCCAAATCCACAACACCCAACATTAGTATGATATTGTCCGCTTTGAGCCAAGCCTGCACGGTTTTATTGGGTCCAACCCCAAAATGTCTCATACTAATGTGGTGAGACTCTAACTTATATAGGGAACTATCACTCTCTCAACTTTCAATGTGGGACTTGGGTTGAACACACCCAACAATTCTTAGCCCCCGGTCGGAATTATAGTTCTGGACTCGAAACTTCATAAAGACTTAAAAAAAAGGCTCCAATTGGTAGTTTAGCTCCGGATATAAGCTAGGATTTTGGAATTGTGACTACAACCACTTTTCGTGTAGCTGGGAGGACGTTCCGAAATCGTAACTCAGTCGGTTAAAAAAATACAAAGTGAGGACCCTGTTCCGGACTCAGAACTTTGTCCATCCCTACTGTAAAAAGACCTAGCTTATGCTTGTTTATGGCATACGTGTTGCAAAATTAACTTCCGAACTATGGAAATACTAGTCACATAGAAACCAAAAACCGATATCCATCAAAAGCACAAATTGCATAAATTCAAATTATCCAAATTCATATTACAACATCCAAAAGCACATAAAACATAGTTATACCTATTCGATTGTAACATTAGACAACAAATTAATCTAAAATAGTTTTTGTCCGCAATTACACTTCAAATTCTAGTCTTGAAATTTCATTTCCACCTCGGAATCAACGTTGTCTTCACTGGCCTCTTCTTCTTTATCATCCTCGAGTATTGGGGGTCGAAAGTGGGCGTTTATCATTGTATGTCGGATGGTGGGCTTTCAATGATGTGAGCTCCGCATTAGCTTTTGTCAGGTCATCTCGGATGCATGACAAGTACCGGCTAACAGTTGTCTTCTAAGAACGCACCCCACTTACAAATTAAGCATTAAATGTGAAGTTTGGATAACATCCTCATGAATCCAATTATTTTAATATGATGATAAATTATGACAAATAATTTATATACTCACAGAATGACTCAGCCCTATCCAGATGTGAATACCTTTCTCTTTTTGCAATCTTAGTGGTAGCACCCAGGACCTCATTAGGTTTCCACTTGTCGTTATCACCTCGAGTCAATTGCTTTTGCTGGAACCAGATATGATCATAAAATTCCAAATGCAATGGCATGTCTACCGGCTAAACCCCGAACTTTTGATTCAATGCTATGATTAACCCTCCATAGGGGAGATTCTTCTTTCTTCCCGCCAATATCTTTAACATGTAGCTCGCTATAGTGAATCCAGGGTTAATTAGGATCCCCTCAATCACATAGTAGAACAACATAAGGTTTCCGATAGTGGGCTCGCAAGCGTGGCCACCTGAGGGAAGAATGTTCAAGCAAATCCACTCTTAAAACAACATATGGTCAACCATTAACACTCCTACATCATACTTATCAGTTGGGTCAATCTACTTACAACCTAAGACATAATTTATAATGTATTTTATTACAGTAACAGTCACTCCATTGACCTTCATCAAATCTTTATTTTCAAAGTTTTTGCCAAGATTTTCATAAAACTGTACCACTTCATTAAAATGAACGCTATCCTCTAAAGTCATCAATTTCTCCATGTGTTGATTCTTAAAGTAACAGATTATATAGCCTAATGACAATTTCTCAACATCCTCACTACTAACTACCTTAGGATTTGTACATTTACGCATTCGGAGAAAATCAACACACCTTCTCTCGGCTTCTTCATTGAACAACTTTGTAGATGCTCCATTCTCATTGTAAGGTTGATGACTTCGAGAGTTGGCATTTCCATGATTGCTTGTCCTTCCAGCTCAATTTCTTGCAATTGAAAGGATTGTCCAATTGATTCTGACCAAGTTATGAGTTCGGATTCAATTTCTCCTTCTAGCCTAGGGTTTGTATAGATGAAGTTGATTTGGGGATTTTCCCTAAACCACACCATTTTTTTTTTAAAATACCATTAACATTCTTGTCTTCAATCTGAAGCTAGGATAAACTTGCAAGTTCATAACTATCATAGCCCTGTTCCGAGTTCGGAATAGGTTATTTTCGGGAAAAAAAGGGCGACATTATATACTTTTCAAAGGAACAAAAATAACATAGTTTAGGCATGAGTTTCCCTAAAAACACACTCACGCACGCACCAAAACCCTTTTCCTTCCTCTAAATCACCTTTAATCTTCATCCACGGCTACAAACCCTAGGTAATCATGAATATATGCTCATGATTAACTACCTATTACAAATCACAATAAAATTTTGTGGGTTTGGTTGAAAAGTGTCATTTTTTGCATAGGGTTGGTATTCTTCACACCATCCCATCTATGAGGTATCTCTTCTTCACTTCCATCACTTTTATTAACGTCTATTATTAGTCATTATAATATAAATCTATGTATGAGCTCGTCAGGTGTACATTGTGGTGACGATAATATATTGACCATGGATATTCTTGAAGATTTACATATATATACACTATCTATAGTTAAATTATGTATTTTTAAACCATGATAAATGGTTGTTCATTATTTGTAATGATTATTCACTTGAGGTTAGGGAAACATGGTAGGAATTGTGGATATCGAGTATGATTAAGTAGTAGTTCATCATAATTGTTCTCTTAGGTAGCAGAATGTCAAGAAAAAAACCCTTGAAGATCCACTATCTTCACCAAGTGCAAATACTGAAACAATGGGTGATGATATAGATGACGGGGATGGGTCGAAAGAGATAGGAATTGCTAGAACACATTGTAAAATATTAGAAAGGAGAATGGAAAGGAAGGAAATTACCTTGTTGGTTTTTAACAAGGTGGGCCAATGTTTATCGAAAGAACTATCTAAATGGTTTAGTTGGGTGGGGAAGGTCGGTAGGACGAGGGTAGACATTTGTTATGATAACTGTTACGAAGTGCAAAAGGAATATAAGGACACCATATGGATGGAGTGCTAGGTAAAATCCTTGTTAGTTTTCCACATCTAAACCAATTATCCATTTAATATTCTATATGAAACCAATTTCTTATTTATGTTATTCCGTAAACTCCCTTATGGAGACCATTTGAAATAGATACCCCGAACATGGGAGAATTAAGAAAAAAAGTAATTGGTATTTTGTCAAAGAGTTGGCGAAAACACAAGTATAGTCTGTCCAAAGATTACATCTTTCCAAATAAAAAGGAAAATCGGTTGTGGCTCACTTACACACATATTCAACTTGTGAGTTGGGAGATACACAAAATAAAAGCCCTCGAAAACCAAAAAAATATGTAAGTTACCCAAATACAATATACTAATGATTTTATATTTATAAGTCATATTGACACAAACCTTCAACATCGTCACGTAGGGTACAAGGGATGAATTTTGGCTTTTAATGAACTCCCACATAGGAAGAGTCGTGGAGGGTACGGTCTAGGGACCCTTGAAATTATGGAGGAACGTTTCGAACAAGATGTGTTGTTAGCGATTGAAAGGGGGGTGACCGAAAAAAAGGCTAGGTTGGCGGTCATTCCGATCTACGTCAATCAAATTCATTGGTGTGATATTTTTCTCAAAAGTTGACAAAACAAACATGTTCGTTATGTAAAGGAGACCGAGATTGAATTCTTGGAACGAGTAGTAAACCGGAAAAAAACTCTATGTTTTTAATGTCATATGCATTTGTTGATTATCTTTAAAGGTTTACTTCTTGTACTCTTTTCACGTGCCAATTTGAAACGAGGTGACATTAAAGGTCAATTCTTGCCAAGCGGTAATAAAGACATATTATGTGAGGCTACCAACAAATCCGACCACCCGGGAAAGGCAAGAGGAGTGGGTACATTCATGTCACAAAGATATGCTTTCGGGATAAAAGATGTCCACTTGAAAGTGAACAAAGCAACGATACCAAAGAAAAGTTTACTCGTGTCGAAGGCTGCACGGTAACCGATGTCAAGAGCAAAAATAGCAAAGGAATGTCTAGTTTTCGTCTGCATATTGTATGATTGGATAGCCAGGAACGAACGTAACTCTACATACACATTTTCGGGCAACGAGTGTGTTTTTGGTCAATATATATATATCATTGCGATATGGAGAGACTTTGAGGAATTTTGGAGGTGTGACCAAATAACCAAGACATATTGTCACTATTCCCATTGTAAGTTCAACTTTCTTCCTATTTTATTAGATGATAAAATTACTCTTCCTTAACATTCTGAATATCTTTAAAAGGTACATGTACTACTTTGCCAATAAAAGTACAAGGTATAGGTAGGGTATTTGTGTCCAGTAATGACTCAAGAAATTGGGTTTTCAAGGGCTGAAAGGATTGAATATGTGCATAAAAGCCTCGGGTGACGCGACAAGAAGCTATTCATTGCACCTTTCATTGAGAGGTGATGATTTTCTTACTCTAATTTTTGTACACGTTCATGAGTAATTTAATTTTGGAAATTAATGGTTACATGTCCACATTTCATTGTAGGGACCATTGGAGGTTGATTTTGATTGTCTCAAGCAAGAAACGTGTATTTTGGATGGATCTGTTGCACTTTCAACTGTCTGTCCCCCATTTCCGACATGATCAAAAGAGATTAAATTTATAATGTGTCCTCTACGATGATCTTCTATATAGTCCATCGGATCCACAAATATTTCCCGAGCATTGGCTTCTGCATCTTTTTGTGCTCCGGGTAATCCTGAGAAGTACCAATGTTGTTTACATCAGAGTGTGCAATATATAAATTGTTTAGTGTAATAATTCTTTTAATGTATTCATGGAAGAATTAAATTCATCATAGTTTGACTATTTCGGTAAAGAAGTTACACCAAGTGTTTCAATCAAATACCATGCAACTATTTTATTGTAGTGGATAACGATTCAAAATATTACACTTGTAATACCTAGATGAAGTTTTCTTATATTTTTTTTCAAACGAAACCACCACCGGTGGGGGTTTCATTAGGATCCCCGCTCCTTAAAAACCCACAAATACATACATTGAGCTCATTCTTTTATATATATATATATATATATTACTGAATTAGCTATGGTTAACTAATTAAATAGAGAATTCCTACATATGAGATGGATTTACAAGATGGACAAACATGCAAAGTAGGGGGAGAGAAAATCCAACTGAGGATGTAGAGAATTCTTATCCATTATTGTAAAACCCGTCTAGAGATTATGTAAAGGAGATTGACTACCTATTATGGATGACAATCAATCATATTTTTATAGTTTTGTAGTTATCATAAAGGGAAAAATATATAATTAACCCCATTATTTTTTTTGAAAGTGCTAATCTAACCCTGTAAAATATGAAAGTACAATTCAAACCCTAAGTTTATGAACAATTGTGCCAATATACCCAAATTACATTATTCTGGCATTGACTAAACGAACACATGCAATGACCTAATATGAAAATACAAAAATACCCCGTATCTTATAATTGAATTTTTATTGACTATTTTACCCTTACCCGCCGTTGTTGCTCCACCGCAAGCAATTGTCAGGCCAACACCCACCACCCGCCATCTTCTGCCACCATCCCACCACCGCCCGCCACCGGCTTACCACTGCCATCACCGCCTGCCATCGTCTCGCCACCACCTTCCACCATTCCACCGCCTGCCACTATCTTGCCCATCCCTCTCTAAAACCTCGAATACCCCGCTGCCCGTCCCTATCTTAAAAACTCTAACAACCTCGCATCACTGACTCACCACCCAACTCGACATTATTGCCCGCCACCACAGCGGGATGAGCTTGAGCGATGAAGAAGTTTGAGCACCGCTGTTATTGCACGGCTGAGCGAAGAAGATTAGCCGCCACTAGTCGGAAGCTTCCAAGCTCATCTCGACACCACGACGGCGCTCAATGATAAAGAAAATGAAAAAGAAGATTAATTACTTCTTCTCTGAGATGGTTAGGGTTAATTACTTCATCACTTTGAAGCTTCCAACCCGATAACCCACAGACGAAGTTGAAGCAAAAAAGATGACATGGTTTTTTGATTTGGGAGAATTTTTTTGAGGGGGGAGGGGTTTCTAATTCTTTTTAATTACCTTAGTTGTTGAGTAATAAAACACATTTATATCGTCGAAAATACATTACTTTGTTACTATTGGGATTAGACTACGCAAAGTACATAAACCTCTATCCTATGAATGTTACCCAAAAACTAATGATTTGAGCCCATCATCATTCAACCATATGGAAGAAGTGAACTTAAACATAATTTGCCTGTCTAGAATATTACACTTAACAACACAAATAATTAGTTTTGTGAATCTGAATATTACATCATGTCCAAAAGGGAAAATAACAAAAATATAGATGGTTCATGATGTCCAAAACAAGACATCCAATAATTATGGAGATTTCTTCCAACGAAGCTGATCAAGGTGCAATCCTATCACCTTGTTTTCCGCGGTTATGGAGATTTCTTCCAGCTCTGGCAACCCCAACCTAAGCTTACGCACCACATCCTCAACAAAGATCGCCCATATAAAACTTGGAATATATAAGAAATATACAACAACTTCCTCTCGATTCATATGAAATTCGAGGTATTCAAGATCGTAAGTGATAAGATGTCAAAAAATCGAGAAACGCCAGTTCAGAAGCCCAAAAAGTGCACGTCTTGATGTTTGCATACAAACAAGACTCACAGAGTGCAACAAGAACCATTTTAACATACTCAATATACTCATCGGTCGATTTAGAATAGATAAGATATCATCAAAATAAACTACGACAAATCGACCAATAAACTTTCTCAAAACGTGATTCATCAACCGAATAAAAGTACCAGGTGCATTAGTTAATCCGAAAGGCATAACAATCCATTCGTATAACTCAAACTTAGTTTTAAATGTAGTTTTCCATTCATCCCCTTCCTTAATTCAAATCTGATGATAATCCTGAGTCAAATCAATCTTAGTATATATCACAGATCCATGCAAATCTTCAAGCATATCATCTAACCTAGGGATATGATGGAGACATTTAATGGTTATCTTGTTAATAGCACGATAATCAATACACATTCGCCAAGTTTTATCTTTCTTAGGAACTAAAATGACAGGCACATCACAAGGACCTAGAGATACACTCACACAACCTTTTTGAAGTAATTCCTCAACTTGTCATTGTAGTTCCTTTATCTCCTCAAGGTTTGCTTTGTAAGTTGGTCGATTAGGTCAAACTGAACCTATAATCAAGTCAATTTGATGTTCAATGCTTCGCAATAGTGGTAATCCATGCGGCAATGCTTCCGGAAGGACATCCTCAAATTCCTGCAACATCTCAGCAAATCATGGAGGAACATGCACAGGTATATCCTCTTTGACAAAATAACTCTCTTTAAAATGTAAGATTAAGACATGAGAATGATTAGAAAAAAAACATGATTCACGTCCCTAATATATGCATAAAATGATTTTCCAGATTCAATTGGCAGTTCACGTTTCATCATATAAATTGATGGTAAGGGACTAAGATGTGAAGATAAAACTTTTCACGACTTTTCAGAATCATTCACCGACTTACCTGGATCGGCCACTCCTAGTTTTTGGACAAAATTTTTAGGGTTGTTGCCTCCATTTTTGGTCTTTGGGTCGTGCTCCTTCAAACCCTTGTTAGGGTTTTGGTCGGCCTCTTCTTGCTCAGTCGCAAACTTTCTTTGTCAATTTTCATGTGTCTCTGAGCCTCAATAACTTCCACCGGTGAAGTTAATGTATACGTGGTTCAATCCTTAATCACAGTGATTTTTTTAGTGTGACCATCATGCATAGATTTATGATCAAACTTCCATAGTCATCCTAACAAAATATGACTAGCTTCCATAGGTATAACAACACATAAGATAGAATTATGATATTTTTCGATCTTAAGGTTAATCATGCATTGTCATTTATTAACCCTAATCTCACCACTACCATTTAACCAAATAATTTGATAAGGTGATGGATGAGTAGTAACAGGTAAAGACAATAATTTAACAAGAAGATTGAAAATAATATTACCACAAGATCCTCCATCAATAATCAGTTTACAATTCTTATCTTTCACAAGGCAACGAGTAAGAAAAATATTAATTATTTGCACCTGAGTTTCGGCCACTTGAGAATTTAAAACTCTCATTGTCACATAGTTACCTTGTGTTTCTGGACCTTGTTCACCATGATCGTTTATGATGATCTCTTCATCTACATGTTCTTCCTCGCTTTCAACTTGAGTTTCCGGAGTCAAACCCTAATCGTTGACTGGGAAATCCGTACAGAGGTTTCTTTGGCCGCATTGTACTATCAACCAACCTTGATGTCATCAATAAATCATCCATCGAGATGTGATGTTGAAGTTTTACTGGCGTTTGAAGATTCTCACGCAAGCCTTCAATGAATTGATTCTTGATGAATGAGTCGTTTTCTTTCATTCTGACCCTTCCATTTTCAACTCGAGATCTTGCCAATATTCATCAACTATGCGATTTCCTTGCTTCATGTTGGCCAAATAAGAATGTTGCTCCATCAGATAGGTAGGCGGAACATGATATTGGCGAAGGTCAAATTTCAATCTTTCCTAACTCGAGATAGGTTTCTTTCCGGCAAGTTGTCTCTTTTCTCTAAATTTTTTCCACCATTCAGCCGCATAGTGAGTGAAGGAATACTGCACCACCTTAAATTTTTCTTTCTCCCGATAGTTTTTTAGATTAAACATATTCTCAATATATCGCTTCCAATCAAGATACTTCACTAGATTGTGTTGACCATCAAATCGAGGGATATCATACTTTAAACCCTTAATGTCTCATGCAGAGTTTGAACTTGACCTGGAACTCAAACTGGCTCTCATTCTCCTTCGGGAATCATGATGTCGATCATGGTGATGCCTTGTTTAAGACCCTCGATGTGATTGCCTTTCCGATTTATTTGAATCATCATCGGAACTACCATAACCTTGGAATTTGCAAAAAAAAATCCCTGAGGATCACCTCTCATGGTCGTGGATTGTTGTGTAGGAGGTTCCATGGTGTCAATTTTTCTCGCCAATCGTTGCACCTCACTCATAAGTGCATTCATACTGACAGCAAACTGATATGGATCAACAGGTTCATTCAGTTTGAATCGATGTCGCTCCCAAATATCTGGAGCACTATATCGTGGTTTCTCACCATACCTACTACTCTTGGACGCATTCATTAGTCATAAATTGTTGGGATTTCCAACAAAAGGTGGGACGAATGGATTCTCGTCCGCCATCTCCTCTAAATAGCTAATAAAATAAATGGTTTGTAATAAGAATCACCCTCCAACCCTTCCCTTTGTTTGGTAAGGTCTCTCACCAAGTGTATATCACTCAAAACTCACAAAGCGGAGGCTAATGCAAGGGCAATCGATCAATTCACTGATTATTCAAAGCAAAACAGGATTAAAGTACCGCAGAATTTATTTTGAAATTTAAAATATATTAACTTAAAATTGGGCTCTACGATCTGGAAATAAAAATTCTAAAAATAATAAGGAACAAAATGCAATTTGAATGGCACTAATCAGAGCTGTAATGAAGAAGAAATGATCAAAACAAGGATGTTTTATATAGGCCTCAAATAATTTCCGAGATCAATGGGATTAGGAATTCAACTCCAAATCCTTCCTTGAAACAGAATTTAAGTAATAACTTGCTGCCCAAGATAAATTTTCAAATCAATTCTCCCACTCTAAATTGGATTCAACTTCCTTTTTCCGTTAAGGATTTTGTTTCTTTTCCTCTTCAAATCGGATTTCCTTTTTCTTTTCTTTATTTCTCAGTCCCAAATCAGAGTTTTCCACTCTATATAACACTCAAAATCAGAATACTATTCCCCAAAAAATTTTGCTCGTGTACTATTTCCAAAAAAAATTAAAAATCGCAAAACAACCTCCAAACTTTCAAAAATTGTAAAATTGCCCCAAATTTCTGATATGAAACCCTAAATTCCGATTTCAAATTCCCAAAATCTGATTCCCTTTTTTTATTTTTGAAAAGTTTTGGAACAATATTTGCCTATATAAAGCTTGGAATAAGAAATCTGCGACAACTTACTCTTGATTCAAATGAACTTCGAGGTATTCAGGATCGTAAGGATCAAGAATATGACACTATATATATATAGAAAATGACACAAGACTCTCTTTTTTAATAAGGTGCGATCAAGAATTCAAGAAAAAATCAAGATCACGGAATCAAAGAACGAAAAGAAACAAATAGGATTATGAGCATGCAATAATTCTCCAGAAGAGTTTAAAAAAATATTGCAAGCGCATAAACTATATAAGCTGCCCAAAAACTATGAAACTGATAGGTAGGTGAAGTCGGATAATACGTGTTAACGCTCAGACCCTTCGACATCCACCTAACTTGATTGAAGAAGGTGAAGGTGGATAGTAATACCAAAGTATTATAACTCTCGGACCATTTAACGACCTTCGACTCTAGATTCAATCCTCTTGATAAGAAAGATCAAACAAACACAGTTAGAATATGAAACGAAAGAGTATATAAATTTAAGAGAAAAAAATTGAAAATAAATAATGCAATAAACTCGAAAACCCCTGGAGATTTTGTGCCACAGGGATATATCTTTTACTTTGCTCTGATACCAACTGATATGAATCTCCTTACGAATACTCTGGATTGAGGAATTTTAGATCTTTGACTAAACGAGGAATTTCACAAACCCGAATGTAGCGGCACAAAAAATCAACTAGCCCTCGGGATTGATCAATTATCGAGATAAGTGAAGCTAACTAGCCCACGTGATTACTTCACAAATCAAAGGTATTGATACTTAATTAACTCACGGGATTAAGAAAAAATGAAAACAGCTTGCAAGCTCAGAGAATGCTCTCAAAATTTTGAATATATGATTGATAAAAGGTGTAAAAAATTGTTGGACCCCCCCCCCCCCTATTTATAGGGTTAGTCTCGGCCATACACCCTAATCACACATGGAAACTGAATCAACTTATGGCAGTTTTAAGAAGCTAAAATCATATCTAAATAAAATACTTAAAGACAAAGTCTCGTATAAGACGGTCTTACTGTAAGACCAGGGATTAAATTGTAAAGAATTTAGCATAGGGTTTCTAAGTGAAGTTTTAAAAGTTCAAGGGCTAAATGTGAAATTTTGTTATTTTACATTTAAATCCAGGTATAAATATCAACATTTCTTCTTCTTCTCCCACAATTTTCTCACATTTTCTCTCTCCTCTCCCTTTCTTCTTCTACGTTCTTCTCTCCCTTTCTTCTTCTGCGTTCTTCTGTGTTCAACCTCTTTCTTCCTTCAATTCGACCGCTATTTTTTCTGTTTTCTTCCATATTTCTTGAGTACAGTGATTTGCGATGAACGCAGAGAAGATGCGCTTCATTTTTCAACAAATTTTCCGGTTTTAGCTTCGGTTTCTGGCGACCAAACACAATACGACCTTTGTTTAGTGTTTATCTTCGAAGGTAATGTCTTTGCTCAAATTTTTATGCATATCTTTGTTTTTTTTTGTTTTTTTTCTTTGGTTCATGTGATATTCTAGGGTTTGTGTAGGTTATAATGAGTAATATTTGGGGATTTCTTTTTTTTATTTTGTGAATTGTTCTTACGGATTTGTGCTAATATTTATGCTTCTTCCACTGTTTGTTAGATGTCTAAGAAGACTTGTCTCACTACTGCTACAATTGAGAAGGAAGGAGGATTCGTAAGTTTCCAGCAATGATGTTTTAGATACGATTATTGATGTTTCTCATTTTCAGCTTGATGTTTTATGTTTTTGCCTTTAAGTGTTGTTATATGTGTTGGTGTGATGTTTTAATTTTAGCGTTTGATGTTGCTTGTGTTTACATGCTTAAGTATGCAATTGATGTTCAGTTTTTATTGTGTGTGATATCTTAGGATTTTTTTATGATTTGTGGTAATTTTTGTGTTGTTTTTGCTGTTTCTTAGATGTGTAAGAATGGTTGTCCACTGTTGCTGCAATCGAGAAGGAAAAAGGATCTGTAAGCTTTTGTTATTTTGCAAATGTGATGTTTTAAATACTGTTGTTGTTGTTTCAGGTTTTATGTTTCATGTTTCATGTTTAGATTTTAAGTACTGTTATCTATGTTGGTGTGATGTTTTAATTTTAGTATTTGATGCTTGTAGTATTTTAAGTGTGCAATTGATGTTCAGTTGTGATTGTGTGTGATATCTTAGGGTTTTGTTACGATTTTTACTAATTTTTGTGTTGTTTTTGTTGTTTCTTAGATGTCTATGAACGTTTGCCCACTGTTGGTGCAATCGAGAAGGAATGAGGATTTGTAAGTTTTGTTATTTTCAGATGTTTTAGATACTGTGTTTGATGTTTTAAATATAGTATTTGATGTTTTACAATGTAGTTATCAGTTATGTTACATGTGCTATTTTGATGTTTTAATTTCATATTTTGATTTTTTTTATTACTGTATGTGATATTTTAATTTCAGTGTTTGATATTTATGGTGTTTTCATGATTAAGTGTGAAATTGATGTGTCATTTTGATTGTGTGTGATATCTTATGGTTTTGTTACTATTTGTGGTAATTTTTGTGTTTTTGTTGTTGTTTCTTAGATGTCTAAGAACACTTGCCCGTTGTTATTGCAATCGAGAATGAAGTAGGAACTGTATTTTTTTAGCTGTGATGTTTTAGATACTATTGTTGATGTTTCAGGTTCCATCTTTGATCTTTCATGTTTAAGCTCTATGTATTGTTATGTGTGTTGGTGTAATGTTATAATTTTAGTGTTGGTGTAATGTTATTATTTCAGTGTTGGTGCTTATGGTGTTTTCATATTTAAGTATGCAACTGATGTTCAGTTTTGTTATTTTGATATTTTTGTGTGTACTGTTGATGTTTTTAAATTTTGATATTGATGTTTTAAATAATCTATTTTATGTTTTCAATGTAGTTTTTAGTGATGTTATGTGTGCTATTGTGATATTTTAATTTTAGATATTGATGTTTTTATTATTGTATGTGATGTTTTGTGTTTATTTCACATAAACACTTTCCAAGCCAGGACTCTACAATGTCATTGATGGGATAATAAAAAATGTTATGAGGAACCATGCTCCTGAAGGTGTTCGCTTAAAAAGAGGACAAGAGTCTACCTTTGATCTTGGCGTTGGTGGAGAAAAAGAGTCATCCGCTTCAAAACCAGTGAGAGAGAATGAAGCCTGTGAATAAGCGAGCAACAAATTGAATCAAGTCGAGGGGAAAAATAGAATTTGATTGTTTGGAATGCATTTTTTTAGAACTGTGTTTTTAAAATATTAGTTTATTTATTAGAATTGAGGCAATGGATTGTTATTGATTTTTTAGATTTATTTGGATTTTTTTCAGTTTTTATGGTAGCAATATGCTAGGGCATTTGAACTCTTTTGTAACGAATGATGTTTGACAAATTATTTAAAATATAACAATGGAATATATGAGTGTAGTGGAGTATATGAATATCTTGGTTAAATCAGCATCTTCATCAGTACTTTAGTAAAATATCAAACAAAAAAAATTGAAGCATCACAACGTAACAGTGTAACATCACGGTATGACATTAAATAATAATCAAATCTCAACAAACTGATTTTAGATTAAACCAAGCATTATGTGTATTTTTATTTTGTATTGAATGTTAAATTATTACTTTTTTGGAGGTTTAATTAATTCTATTTGATGTTTAACTATTTGTGTTTGATGTGTATTTTAGTTTATACTTAACATTAAACTATTCAAATTTGATGTATATTTTAAGATTTTATTTAATGAGTAAAAATTCTAATTTGATATATTTAGTATTTTATTTCATGTTTTAAACAATTTAATTCAATGTGCATTTTTGTGTTTATTTGATGTTTTACCATTTTAATTCAATATAATTCAAATTTTATATATCAAATTAGACCCAAGACCAAACATAGCCCATTCAGTTTTGGCCCAGCAATTCCTCTGAAATCCAACCCACCGGAAGTACCGCTGGAATACGCCGCTCTGCAATCTCTACCATTGATGAAGAAAGGAAAATTTGTGCTACCTGAACTGTAGAATTTGGCCTTCACGGCTGTCACGGAATAGCCCCATACGAACTCCTTTGGCTTCACGCTCAAACACTGAAGTGAGAATTTGGTTTCACTCTCAATATACTCTTCTTCCTTGGGAAACTGCATCCACACATCATCGCCGTCGCCGTGGATTGTCAAACTCATTTTGGAGCACGTCGTCGTGAATCGCCGGGAAATGCCATCGTGATTTCGAGAAAACCCATCGTGAAAAAGTAGATCTAATGCGTTGAGATGTCGTTGCAAATGAAACAGTTCCTATGTGAGGACGGCAACGAAGATGGTGCAGACAAGTATCACAAGCGAGATGACGCCGGAGAGGGGAAAGAAATCGCGAATCGGAACAGGCAAACTGATCAGCGGTAGAGAACCTGACAAGGAGGCAAAGGGTTTCTTTTTCATTTTTGACTATTTGCAGTTTGGTCCTTGACGTTTCGTATGTAATTTAATAAAGACCCCGATAATTTAATATTATGAAATTGACCCCAACATTTCAAAAACTATCATTCTATATTTATTTTGTTCTGAATTTTCCCTTGGTTTCGCAGGAGACGGACTCATGCCTAAAATAAATGGTAATCTATGGTAATCTGGTCGAATTCTTCAAGAAGTAATTTTGAAGAATATTACCTTATCTAATCTTACCAAATCTATGTCTAATCAAAATAAAATTGAATATTCTAAACCCTAATGGACTGTATTTTCGAAATTCAGCCCTTCAAAGCCCATATGGCCGAGCTTACAGTCCAAATAACCCAAACAGAATTATTTTTATAACATTTTAAAAAGATCACATTACCTCGTTAAAAAACCTAGTGGGAAAAAGAGTATAGTATTCTTCACGGCGTTTTCAGTTAATCGACAAGCTTGAATAATTAATCCAAGCCCTAGTCAATTTGGTCTTGAGTTGTTCATCATGAAGTTGATCGATCAAAGTATTCAATGTCGCATATCTAAACTTCGTTCTTGACCCTTTTATCGGTCCAGTCGCGTCAATTAGAGGATCCCCAGCATAACCCTTGAATTTTTCTCAATTCGTGGAATGTTTTCGTTTATGGTGGTAGTTTTCTTGGCATCTCCATCACTTGGTCCCACAAACACTTCTACAATTCTCATTAACCATTGTTACTTCGAAGTAATCATCTACGATTTACTGCACACGACACACAAGAAAATTATCGAAAATCATGGACGGAATTTTATTCTCATTTAATTTCATAGAAAACCAAGAATATGTAAATCCACGTGATTCTACACGGTGGAAATTATTGTTTCCTTAACGCCCATCAAAAGAACCTTAATGAAATATCAATAAAAATGATAATACACTACCTCCATGTGCGCTCCTCCTTGATCGTACACATTATCTTCACATCTTACAAGCTTGCTTTCATTTGGTTCTAAATATTGGAAGCATAGGTACATTTTGGAACATTTGGGGCCATAGTGTAATTCAGATAAAGTTTAGGCAAATACTCACTGCTCTGTTTCCAGGCCCTTTCATTGACCCGTATAGGCCCAAATCGGCACGTCATAGTCATGTAGGGGTGAATTGAATGTGTATCTCCAATTTCGTGTCCCGACATCTCCCACATTATTTGAGGGATCTAAGTGCAAAAAGTAAAAAAAAAATCACTCGTAACTCCAAATTTGATTTCGACCAAACCAGATGGAACTATTGGCATCCCTGGTGTAAGTTACTAGCCTAGAGCGTAAAAAATAAATGGGATTGGTCCCACAAATACCACAAGTGCTTCCGAATAACCTTCATTAATTCAAAGTAATCATCTAGGATTTACTCAAGAGCACATATTAGCGCTTTTCCAAAAATGATGGGTGGATATGTTTTATTCAATTTCAAAAAAACAAAGAATATGTAAATCCGCTTATTCTATGTGGCGAAATTTATCATTCCCTTAACACGCAATAAAAGGACCTTAATGAAATATTAACAAAAATGTTCATACACTACCTCCTCAAGCATTCCACCTTAACCGTACGCACATTATCTTGGCATCTTACATGTTTCCTTGCTTACGGTACTGAGATTTGAAGTGTAAGTTAGATTTTTTGAAAGTTTGTGGCCATAGCGTAATTCCAAAAAAAAGTTTAGACAAATACTCAATGTACAGTTTTTGGGTTCTTCCGTTGACCCGTTCGGCCCCAAACCGGCACGCCATGGTTGTGTCGGAATGAATTGAATATGTGCACCTCCAATTTTGTGTTATAACATGTCTCACATTCTTGGAGGGATTTAAGTGTAAAAATTTAAAAGTTCACCTGTAACGCCACGTTCGATTCTAATCAAACCGGACAGTACTATTGGCATTCTCGGTGCAACTTACAAGCTCGAAGCGTAAAAAGAAACGAGCTTGATCCCACAATCACTTCCACAAATGCTTCTAATTGAACTTTGTTACTACAAAATAATCATCTAAGATTTACTTTAAACCACATACCCAAAAATTATGGATCAAATATTATTCTCATTTAAACCTGCATGATTCTACGCTGTGAAAATTACCGTTCCCTTAATGCCCATTTATTAACACCAGTTATTATTACATAATCAGTGCTAGTTCGTAACTGGTACTAAGGAAAATATTGAATTTATTTTATCACCGATATCTATCGCCGATTATTTGACCCAAAAAATACTAGTGCCTAAGTCATGGTGCTAGATTTTACCTAACTACTAGTTCTAACCACACAACTGGTGCCCTATCTTGACACCGATCACGGCCACAACCAACATAGTCATTGTTGCCAGTGAGATCCACTTTCGACCTACATAGACGATGCATGAACTCGGTTAACAACAACGTCGAGTTTGGACTCGGTAGCTATCGGCATCGGTTGAGCATTCGTTTGTTACCTACATATGTATCTACCATTCTAATCGGCCATATAGCATAACAAAGCGACCGACGTCGTTAAGTTGTCGGTCCCGGTGTTGATCCCGGTTATTTTAGGAAAAAAAAGGCGCGGTAAAAAATTCTTTTTAATTACCTTAGTTGTTGAGTGATAAAACACATTTATATCGTCGAAAATATATTCCTTTGTTACTATAGAGATTAGGCTACACAAATTACATAAACCTCTATCCTATGAATGTTACCCCAAAATTAATGATTTGAACCCATCATCATTCAACCATATGGAAGAAGTGAACTTAAACATAATCTGCTTGTCTAGAATACTACACTTAACAACACAAATAATTAGTTTTGTGAATCTGAATATTCCATCATGTCCAAAAGGGAAAATAACAAAAATATAGATGGTTCATGATGCCCAAAACAAGACATCCAATAATTATGGAGATTTCTTCCAACGAAGCTGGTCAAAGTGCAATCCAATCACCTTGCTTTCCACGGTTATGGAGATTTCTTCCAGCTCTGGCAACCCCAACCTCAGCTTACGCACCGCATCCTCAACGAACAGGTAGAGGTGGTCACACCGAATCTTCAACACCTTCAGTCGGGGCAAGCTGGATACTATAGAGTTTATATCTGCAGCTGTACTCAGGAAAAACGATGGGCAGCGAAAATTCAACACCTTCAAGTTGGGGCAGTTGTAACCCGCGATTTCAATTGGGTTAAATCCGCAATATACGACCCCTAGGACTAAACGCTCGAGTTGCCTCCATCGCTTGAAAGCTTCTGTCAGGCCTTCCTGTGTTATGTTCCCCATGCTCGGCAACTCCAGTTCTCGCAAATTCGGGCACCTAGTTTTAATCGAAAAACATTAGTTAAACCATACATACGATTTTAATTAGTTACCTATTGTATGGATAAGAGACAATTAATTAAGTACCTTGAAGATGCGTATAGTAAATGGCTGTTCTTCAATTGGAAGGAAGAATCAAATGCTAGGTTCTTCAGACTTCCGAGTGCAACATCTATGCCGCGTTCAAATGCGATTCTTAAGAGATCTCTCTGACGAGCTACACGGAGTTTAGGGTTCAGTTGATGTCTGAACTCAGATATGTCCAATGTCTCGGGGGACAAGAAAGGGTCAGGGACAGCCGCTCGCCACGATCGACACACAGCGGCAACATTCAGAACTCGGTCCATCAGACTCACCATCGATAAAATGCGTAAAAGCAGATCGTAAGGTAAGTTTTGCCAACCGGTTTCTTCATCCTGCTTAGTTTTCAACCGCTTGCTCCTGCGAAGCTCGCCTTTGTTTCCCATGGAAAATGAAGAGGTTTTCCGACGGCGCTGCTTAGCTTTCAACCGCTTGCTCCGACGAAGCTCGCCTTTGTTTTCCATGCTCGTAGATGAACCTACCGGAACAAACAAATTACTTGCATTTAAGTACTACCGAGCAAACTAAGGTTTAATGATAAGATACGCAAATATTTCAGGTAAGGTATTGGCCTTTAAATCACAGTTCTACATTTCAAACTGCTGGTCTCAATATATAGAGGACGTTAATTTACTGGAGAAATAATTTATCCGATTAAACCCAACACTAATAACCGGAAAACTTCATAAAGAATAACAAACACAATTTATAGGGGAAAGTACTGCAGTAAAAATATTAATGTTGTTGGACAACAGTTTTGGAAATTCCTAGATTCAGGTGGGCCATATGTATGGAATGCCAAGAAAAATCCCTGGATATAGAATTTAGGGTTTTTTGCAACGTGGAAGAAAATTCCCTACAAAACTTATCAAATGAAATGCAGATATATTTTTCACAACAGAAGAAAAGGTAAGCAGAGAAATTTAAGATTTGAAATATAGGTATTATCACTCTCAACTCTCAAGAGGCCGAATAACCTAATTAACTCTATTAACCACTAAAACACAAGTACTTATAGATAGGTAGGGTCCAATATAAATTCTCCCTTAAGAGAAAAAAAAATTCAAAAAAAATATCATTGACTGTATGTTCACATTCCGAACCAAGGCAAGAGCACAGCAAAAACACAGCAAAACACATTTCCATGTCAAAAATAAGTGAAATGCATATATAATCAAGAGACTGCAAATTATATATTTTTCACAACCTAAAAAGTTGAGATTCCCAACTCTCAGGCGCCCGAATGAAACGAAATACAGACATTTGGATTCATCATCCACAAGCGCAAGTAAAAGAGTATCAATGACTAAACTCGAAACGGTTCATTTCTATAAAGATTATACGAGAAAAAATAAAACCAGATCATTCGCAAGTACTTATAGATACGTAGGATCCTATATAAATTCTCCTTTAAAAACTAAAAAACAAAAGTTAATTCAGAAAGAAAATCATTGACTGGATGTTCAGTTCCGAATAAAGGCAAGAGCACAGCAAAACACGGCAAAATACAGAAAAATAAAATCCCGTTTCACCTTCATTTTGATGAAACGGGATTTTTAATTTTGATGTCAAAATTAAAAATTCGACCAAATCAAAAAACATTTGAATGTTTTGATGTCAAAATATTATCATTTCATAAGGCAATAAGGTGAAAAAATAATAGAAAGAGGGGCAATAAACTAAGCAAAGGAATGTGAAATAATTAGTTACCTGAATGATAAAATTCAGATGATGGACTCCTCCTTGTCTGATTTTCTCCTAAAGTCAATTCAAATCGTAAGACAAAATGATGTGGAAAATGGCAAAGATTAAGTAGAAACCCTGAAATCTTTACCTGAAGGATAGAATTAGATTTTCCCCACTTATATATAATCTGGTTCATCGTATTTGAACGGATATGGTCAATGTCCTAAAAGAGCAAGGCATTAATATGCAAAGATACATGGCCTTTTTTATTTATCTTTTTTGGAAAAAAGATAATTATTAGATATTGATATTTGACCAGTAAAAAGAACAGGAAAACCAAGAATAGTAATAAATTTTAAATAATTAAATGAAAATTTTGTCTTTGATGACTATTTTATTCCTAGAAATGATGTCCGGGTAAATTAAACTAGAGGGTTTAAGTTATCTAATAAATTTGATTGCAAATTTATTTTCTGGAAAATAAAATTCACGGAAATTAAAATCATTAATCGATTTTTTTGCTCCATGGGAAACTACCATTGAACTTTCGCAACGTTTCGAATTTGTTAATACACTGCAAATATTTTAAAACTCGATGGATAGCGTCTTCAAATATGGTATTTGTAAATAACTTTGATTTTGTATGCATAGATGATGTCCTGGTGTTTTTAAAAAATCTCGAAGAGGGGTGGGAGTCGGGTCGGTTTAATCGATTTTCAATTTATTCGATTTGGTTTAATAGGTTTTGCTTAAATCCACCCGAATAACCCAAAAAACTGAATTATCCGATCTGAATTCAGAATTCAGTTTCGTTTTGATTTCGGTTTCAAATTGAACAAATCGAATTCATGAGAAAAATTTGAAGCAATTACTAAAAATATACAATAACTTAATTTAACATTCTATAAAATATGTAATTTAATTTCTAAACCATCAAACTCAAAATAAAAATTCAACAACTACATTGTAAATTCAACAATAAAAAATTTAGCATTATTTTTAACACTAAAGATCAATATTTTTTTTTAAAAATAGTCAAACAAACAATTGAAACGAAAATCATTGGCCACTCTGCCAATCCGTGGAGTTCAAGTATGTACAGAGGTTGATGCAACTTAACAAGGTAAACCACAAACGTAATATGCTACTTGTCCATCAATGGAGGAAGTATCATTGCACCTATTGATTTTATTCTGCAGTTGGAGAATTCCTAGAGAGGGGTCTCAGAAGTAGATGGACAACCAAGAACATAAATGTCAACTAGGACAATTAGGTCACCACTTCCAACAAAGTATGAATAATAATGGAGGCCTCCACCATTTGCACAGCTTCCCATTGATATTTTTTAGAATTTTTAAATTATGTTATTAATATATATATTATTTATTTATTTTTGAGAAAGTGCATGTATAACCCTATATATATAATTTATATAAGTGCAAATATAACCTTATGATAATTTAAAGTGCAAATATAACCTTAGATAATTAGGAAAAGTGCAAAAATACTCATTGCAGCAAGTTAAAGCCGGAATTCAATGAAATGTCATTTTTGCCCTCTCAAAAAAACAAAATAAAATGAATCTACTATCATACCCCTAACTCTAACTCTAACCCTATACTTCTTCTTCTTCTCTCTCCCTTCTCGGTTCAATTTCCCAACTCCCTTCAACCTTAATACCCGCCACCCAATATCCTTCCATCTTCCCTTCCACAGCTTCATCGCACTCCACCCATCCGTCATTTCCTCCTCCACCGTCTACCAAAGCCAAATCAAAAACCCTAATTTCACTTATGAATTCCTAATCAGATGCAAATTTTAATTGAAGAAGAAGATCAAAGATGGTGTTAGCGGAGGGGTGGGCGACGGTTATTGGTATTGAGAGGGGTTGGCGACGAAGGGGATTCTGGTACGAAAGTAATTCGGATGTCGGCGGCTGTGAAGGAAGACTGTGAAGGTGGGGCGGCTGTTGTGAAGGATTTCCGAAGGCGGTGAGGGTTTTGAGATGGCGGGTGAGGGTTTGACAAAGGTGGAGGTGGGGGCAGGGATAAAGAAGAGTAAAATTTGGACGGGTTCAAACATGTTTTCAGGTCGGATGTATCAAGACAAGGCTACGATCAATCTAATCTCGCTTAGCTTCAGGCCTATCACTCTAAAGCCAGCCACAGAGGGATCCGGTTCAAATAACACTGGAGCGGCCAGTGTGGATGCGGTAAAGGAGCTGAAGCGGGAGCCCATGCAGAATTATGTTAGGGTTAACAAGATTGGCAGTGGTAACATTAGTGGTGGAGGTGGAGTAGCGATGGATGTGGAGAAGGTGGCACAGTGGTGGAGGTGGAGGCAGCGGCGGTGAAGGTGGTGTCTATAAGACAACGGCGAAGGTGATGGCTATAAGACAGCGGCGAAGGTGATGGAGCAGTAGAAATGGTGGTAGAATAACGGCGGGGCAAAGGGCATTTTTGCCTTTCAAAATTTTGTACTAGGCTAAAAGGTCATTTTGGTCATTGTCGATCGATCAATGGCCGGAAATGGCCAGTCAATATCGCAATATAGTCTTAGGGTTATATTACATTTATGTAAACTAGTTAGGGTTATTTTTATAGTTCAAATTATCTCAAGTTTGTATGTGCACTTATTGAAATATATAGGTTATATACAATTGAAATATATAGGTTATATTTGTATATGTCCCTTTATTTTTTTAATTTCACTTCGGCATTCGGGTTGGGTTTCAGATTGAGTTTCAGTATCCAAAATCAAACCAAAAATCAATTTAAAAATTGGTTTATTGAATTCAATTATCCGAAAATCATATTTTAAATTCGGAGCTGCTTCTTGCAGCCCCGTTTTTACTCATGCAGCCCCATTTTTTGGGCAGAATCTCCAAGTTACCCCTTATCATTGTTACTTGTTATTTGGTCCTTGAATTTAGTTTAAATTTTTTTGCCACATTATTTTGGCTTAAGCCTTCTTCTTCTCCCGTGTATATTCCATATCTGAAAATGAGGCCTTATTCTCCCCTTCACCGCTACAGTCCGGCATTCTGGTTTTGAAGCGTTGCCGCCGACCTCACCATCTTCCCGACATCTCTCCGCCGAGCTCACCTATTTTCGATTTCCCTGGCCCATTTTCCGAGCTCCGGAGTGGCAGACCCTGTTTTCCGAGCTCCGGAGTACGCGACCCAGAGGCATCCAAAAATTGCAGCGTCCGGCCCTGTTCTCGATGTCGGAGCGTCCGGCCCTGTTCTCCGGCCCGATTTAGGAGCTCCGTAGTCGTCGCTTCGTCCGACCCTGTTCTCCGACCCTGTTCTCTGTAGGCCAATTTAGGCCCGGTTTAGCCGCTGCGTCGCCACCAAGCGCACTTCGTCGCCACCGAGGTCGCCGAATTGCCACTGGTTCAGCCGAGTCGCCACCGGTTCCGCCGAGTCGACTCAGGTGGAGGAATCACTTTCGCACATTTTGTATCAAATTACAAGCATTCCCCGGTTTTCTTGCTGTAGGAAATGTTTTGCAGATTGTTATGCTTGCCAATATTGTAGGAATCACTTTCGCACATTTTAAATGCATATTGTTATCTAACAAAAATAAT
>JAULKM010104817.1:0-24720 GCA_032355605.1 Rubia tinctorum | reverse complement strand
CTTCATGAAGTCCAAGATCATTGAATTACCAGAGACCACTTCGACATTCTTGTAACAAATTTCTTCCATCAATTTATGCGCAGAATCGTTACATTTACTCGTGACATATACACACACCAACAAAGATATCAATGATGTATGATTTTCATACCCTTTCTTAACAATTGCAGCATGCCAGGCAGCTGCAGTTCCAACATTCGGAGAAGATCTGCACGCTTCCAGCACCCGCAAAAACCCTTCATAACCTAAAAGATTCAACCAAATATGATCAGACATATTAGACATGAGAAAAGCTAAACACGCAAAACCTCTGAACATAGAATCAAATTCATGAGCATACTCACATCTGCACAATGGAAAACAACATTGATCACAAAATTACAGGAGATAAAACAGACAAAAGGGAATCAGAGCTGATGAAATTTAGCAACGTTACATATTCATAGAGGCAGCAAATGTGCTCAATTGCAAAACAAAAACTCCTACTATTAAGCAGCTGCTATATCTTGAAATCCAAACCAAAAATGAGTAAACATCAAGAACAAAAACAAATTCAACGGGCAGCATAAAAAATTCAAAATTTATATAAATCATCACAATCACCCTTACAAAAGTACAAAACTAAGCAAAAAGCAAAAAAAAAAAAAAAAAAACTAAAGAACACAAACCTGTAAATAAATGATGGGAATTTGAGGTGAAAGTGGCACAATGTGAAGGCATAGAAATTGGAAGTGCCCTCTTTCCGAACGCTAGTCTTTTCATTATTTTTCCAACTCCACCAACATTGTTTTCTCCAAGTAACGCTTCCGTTTACGAGCATAGGAAGTAGGATTTTGTATGAAAGCTCTCAGGAATTTTTAATGGGCTTTACGTTGCTTTCTTAAGTTCCTCAAAGTCAGGCCCAATAACAAGTATGAGTTCATTCAGTTCAATTTTTTATTTTTTATTTTGCCTTTTATTTCACACAAACTCTTGTTTTAAACAGCCTAAAATTTAGGCACGGTCTATTATACAATTAGTATAAATTTTAATTTGGGATGAGGCTTTTACCGTTTTTTGAATATACTAATAAATTTAGGGATCTAATGTGCAATTATCAAAATGCTATATATATATATCACAAAAATATCAGAATTTTCATTTTCCTTTCCTCCTCCTCCGATCGGTAACCGCCTTCGGCCGACGCCGCCGCTAGGGATGCAGACGAAGAGATAAAGCGACAGATCCACGGCATCTACAACTTGCCTCTGCGACGGATCCACCACGACGGCAAGGCCTTGCGACTGCGGTTTTCCTTCAGACGACGGCGATGTGGTGCAATTTTCAGGAGACGGCGAGGCACTGCATTTGCCTTCAGGTGCGTGGATCGGTGAATAAGAAGGCCGTGCATGCAACCATGCGTGAACGGCGGCTACGGCGATGGCGCACGGACGTCTGTTGAGCTTCAGCGTCTGAGCGGTGAGGTTGACCTTTATTTTGAAATTTTTATTATGTATATGCTGAAGTTTAATATTATCTGACTGAGTGTTTGTTCAATACAAGTCTTTGGTGTATTGGTTATTATTCTATGCTTTGAGGTTAAAGATCTGGGTTCAAATTCCACCAGGTCCCTTTTTTTGAAGAATTTTTATTCCTGAGATACTGTAGTTTTTTGTTGATGTTCGCAGTTTTTTCTCTTATATTGATGTTATTCATTATTCGGGTGAGATTTAATTGTTATGAGTTGAGGTTTTGAAATTTTTTAACGGTGATATAGATTGATATTTGTAGTTTTAAAAAAAATCTATGTTGACGTTTTTATTATCAGGCTGAGGTTTTGGTAATAGGAGTTGATGTTTGTAGTGTCTTTTTTCTTATGTTGATATTTTTCATTTTCTGGATGAGTTTTAGGTGTTATGAGTTCATGTGTTGTAGCTTTTGGGTGATTTTTGTAGTTTTTAAAAAAAATTGTTGACGTTTTATACTTTTTTGAGTGAATAATCTATACTTTTGAGGTATCATAGTTTTTTTGTTGATGTTTTTAGTTTTTTTCTGATGTTGATGTTTTTTCATTTTTCGGGTGATTTGTAGTTGACAAGAGTCGATGTTTTGTAGTTTTTTTGGGGTTATATTGGTTGATATTTTTTTTGCTTTTTCCCTCTCATGTTGATGTTTTTTATTTTCTTGGTGAGTTTTAGGTGATACAAGTTGATCTTTGTAGTTTTGGGTGACATAGGTTGATTTTTTGTAGTGTTTTTTTCTTATATTGACGTTTTTTTCATTTTCTGGGTAAAGTTTAGGTGATAAGAATTGATGTTTTTATCTTTTGTTGATATTAGTTTATTTTCATAGTTTTTTTAAAAGTAATAATTGAAGATTTGTTGATGTTTTTATGATTTTAGATTGATGTTTTGTTAGTTGAAATCGACGTTTTTATCGATTTTTAATTGATTTTTTATAGATATTTTATTTTATTTTGTATTTTCTCTAATTTTTTAGTTGATATTTTATAATTTTTCGTTGATTTTTTGCTATTTTTTGCTGATAATTTTCCAGTTCAATGATCATATTAATTATTAGCATTTTAAAAATATTTTTTAAATATTTTTTCGATTTTTTGAATTTTTTACAGACTACAGATGGAAGGAAAATGATGGGGGAAATTGGACAAAAAAATCCCCTGGAAATATTCGCGATAGGTCCCTGTAAAATTGTTAGAGATAGATCCTTGTAAATTTATTAGAGATAGGTCATTGGAGTTAAAATATAGTTTGAATTGCATAAATGCCTCTGCCTAAAGTTTAGGCTGTCTCACAGGAGACCATATCTTTATTTCATGCTCCGTATATTATATTCCCTCTGCTTTCTTTACAATGACTCACTTTTTCTGAAAATTTTTCAAGGCATGTTTGATCATTGATACCTTTAATTTCATACAATAACGGACCATAAATTTTTATTTTTTAGAAACTACATGTTACGGAGAATCCGAAAACATCTCACATGGCGTCCAGTACTGTATACAATTAAAGTTATTGATGGTCAAATATGCCTTCAAAAATTTTGGAGTCAAACGGAGGTAATGTTAGAAAACCAGAGGGAGTATGATGCTATCAACCATTTGATGACTGGCAAATTATATGGTACCTCTGGGGAGGCTGGGTACCATGAGCATTGTATCGCAAGGGATATTTTGTATATTTTATATTGTATGAATGTGCATTCTTACATGTGAGATTGTGCACTATTATAATTTAATTGAAATTACTGTAAAAATTGTAATGCACGTATTATTGTATTAAAATACACATTTACTATGTATACAATGCACATACATGGAACCCCTGGGTACACCTGAGATACGTTACAAGAATTGTTGACGACTACTGTCGGAAGTGTGGATAAAATATTGAGTGGGTCTCCTGACAGACGGTCTGTAGGCCACTTATTTTTTTTACTTTATACACTGCATTTATTAAATTACATACTTCCTCCGTCCCAACTTAAATTGCACACTTACTTTTTGGACACTATTCTCTATCATAATTTGACCGCATATTTGAATAAATATATAAGTAACAATACTATCGTATGTGATATAGTTGAATTCGTCGTAACAAATAGTTTCTATATATCAACTTTTTATTTGCGGTTTTAAACGCAATTAAACATATTAACGGTCAAACATGTTTTTTGAACAACGTGATAATAACCACAATTTGAGTTGGGAATGAGGGAGTATTAAATTATAGAATTTTTGAAAATATTTTTTTATATTATATATTTTTATATTTTCACATTCAAATACATATTATTACTTGTTTTAAATTTTAAAATACAATATTTAAATTTTATTAAAAAATTATAACATTTAACGTAAAAGCTAATGTGGATTGTCCATCAACTTATAAAAATGTCGCATTTTCTGAGACTTTCTCTAAAATAATTTGCGTGCGATTCATTTAATGCTTTATTGTGACAAATTTTAACATGACATGTATCATCCCTGTCACTCAAATTTTATTGGGGTTGGGTTTTGACTGAAATGTATTGTTAGTTTTTAGAGTTGTGCTAAAATAACCTTATGTGTTTGGTCAAAAATGTCAATCTAACCCTGTAAAATATGAAAGTGTAATTATAACCCTATTATTTGATTGAAAGTGTCAATCTAACCCTGGAAACATGAATTTGGTGGGAAATCAATAAATTTTCCATTATACCCCCTAATTTATTTATTTTTAAAATTACAACTTTATCCCTAAAAACCATCGTCTGTCACAAACACTCATTGATGACAAACTCATTCTCACATTCGCTGTTATTCCTCTCTTCACCACCCGTTGTTCTCAAACATTGATTCACCAGTAGACCCTCAGATCTGCCGTGGTGGTGGTGCTGTGCGGCGGGACTAGCGGTTGTTATTAAGGTAGCGGGGGCTTAATGAGGAGGAGGTAGATTATGGTGGTAGGTACTAGAGTTTGGGGTGCGGTGGGTGGTGGGCCTTAAGAATAGGGCTAGCGGTGCGCGGTGTAGGGGATTAAGGCTTAAGTTGGCATCCGAAGAGTGGAGCAGTGGGGCTTAGAGCTGGCGGGCAGGCGTCAGGGATTTGGGCTTAAGGTGGCGGCAGAGTGGAGCGGCGAGGCTTAGGGCTAGGGCTAGCAGCGACAGGCGGTGAAGGCTTATGAAGAGGCCAAAAATTGACAAGCATCCTAAGTATGGCGAGGCTTATGAAGAGGCCGATGGATGGCTGAAAGAAATAATAAGCCAAAAGAACGAAGGGAGAGAAGCCTCGAGCTTTTCCCCTCCTCAAAAGAAGAATTCTAAGGGAAAGAAGAAGGGCGCAACTTCAACCTCTCAAGTCTAGCATTCTTTTGGGTCTCGTACTAGAAGCAGTTCAGTATTTTCACACTTGGGCCTGCCTGTGAACGAGGAAAGGGCTCAAGCGCTACCCTCGACTTAGACTGCTAGCTCTATTCAAAAAGTTCAATCCTAAAGTTCGACAGTCCACCAAGACGTTGCCACCCACGCTAAGGGAGGGCGTTCCTCTGCCAACTTCGATTGTGGGGTCACCCTGATTAAAAATCAAGGGGATACCTCTAATCAAGAAATGGAGATAACAGAGGAAGACGAGGATTCTGATATTATTCCCATGTGTTGAAGGCCCAGAAATCTGGTAGCAGGGTCATTGAGCTATTCCCAGGTGCAAGGGGCTACGAATATAGATTGTGAGGCACCGAATTTTACTAAGGATTTTCTGACTGTGATATCCCCTGTCAAGTCTGAAGTTATGGAAGGCCATTCTATCCCCTTAGAATAAATTCTCCCTCATAAGCTCTTTTAGCGTAGGTAGGGTAGTTACAATTTTTTGTACTGTACTGTTGTAACTTTACCTTGGATGTACACAGGGGGTTTGTTCCGCCCTTACCTGACATTTTGTATGATATAAATAAATTTTAAACCTTTCACCTTACTGAATGAGTAGTTTTATATTTCTCAGGGGGGCTTGTCCCTTTTAGCTTAGTTAGGTATCATAGGCTTCTTCTCTTTTTTCTTTTCTGAGGAACTTGATCCCCATAATGTTTTCCAGGCCACGAAGGCCTTTCGAGTATTTACAAGGGTTTTTATCCCTTGGGCACCCATATATGTAAAGAGGATTTCCACCCCGAACGTTCATCAAGCCATAAAGGTCTTTCGAGTTTTTACAAGGTTTTTATCCTTGGCGTTCATACATGTTAAGGGGATTTCAACCCCGAGCGTTCAACGGGCCACAAAGGCCTTTCGAGTATTTACAAGGGTTTTTATCCCTTGGAAACTAAGGGGATTTTGACCCCGAGCGGTCAGCAGGCCGTAGAGGCCTTTCAAATTTTTACAAGGCTTTTATCCTTGGAGCTCATACATGTTAAGGGGATTTCAACCCCGATCGTTTGACAGGCCACAAAGGCCTTTCGAGTATTTACAAGGGTTTTATCCCTTGGAAACTCATATATGTAAAGGGGATTTTGACCCCGAGCAGTCGGCAGGCCGCAGAGGCCTTTCAAATTTTTACAAGGCTTTTATCCTTGGCGCTCATATATGTAAAGGGGATTTTGACCCCGGGCGTTCGAAAGGCCACAGAGGTCTTTTGATTTTTTACAATGTTTTTATCCTTGGCACTCATACATGTAAAAGGAGGTTTCGACCTCGACCGCTCGACAAACCGCGAAGGTGTGGATTGTTTGAATGTCACTTTAGAAAAGATTCTTGATGTAAATGAAATTCGTGATTATTCTTTGAGGATAAATTTGCTCGAGACTAGTGAAAGACTTAATTTTGTTGAGAATCTACCTCTCAACCACCTTCGTGAAGTTCTCGATGCACCTCGAGATGTGAGAATCCCCACATATCTTGAGAAGGCACCGGTAGTGGAATTGAAGCCCCTGCCCGAGAATTTGAAATATGCGTTCCTTGGTGAGGGAGAAACGTTACCTGTGATATTGTCAAGTAAACTTACCAAGGAACAAGAGGGGAGGTTGATAGAGGTACTTAAAAGCCATAAGGAGGCAATTGGGTGGACCATTTCCGATATCAAGGGAATTAGCTCTTCCACTTGCATGCATCGTATCTTGTTAGATGATGGGGCTAAACCGGTGAGGCAACCTCAACGTCGGCTTAATCCGCCAATGATGGAGGTAGTAAAGAGTGAGATCATTAAATTGCTCCAAGACTGAATGATTTACCCCATCTCCGATAGCAAGTGAGTAATCCCCATCCAAATTGTACCTAAGAAACTCTGTTTCATCTGAACTGTACAAGGGCTTGGTATGCTTTTGAACTCTATGTTGTTACGACGCCTTTCATACCTTTGCTTTAAACATGCAAACTCTACTCGTTTAACTTTGTATCCATCCTTCAAGAAGGGCTTTATTTCGTTGCTATGCTTTCGTAGGACCCCACGTTCATAAATATGTGAATTGTACTCTTACTTAAATTTTAATCCATTGTTGCACACACCTAACTGTTTTCCTTGGTGAAAATGGTATGACTTGAAATGTTTCATTGTCTAGCAGGCCCCCTTCTTTGCTTCCCCTATTTTCTGCTATTGACATTTATGGGCATTTCTAATGAAAGTTGCTCCCTGGCCTTTCCTCGTATTTTGTCCACTATGCGGACTGAAATATCCCAAGCTAAAGCATCCTCAGCAGCTTTGCCCTTTGCTATCCGACCATTTTTTCCAAGTTGAAAGGATGAAGCGAGCAATCGATTTTTTCTCACTATCAAAGAGATGATCACACCCTGCCCCGAATAACATTACTTAGCAAAATATGCCTAGAAAATGTACCACTGCCGCTGCCCCAATCAGTTCAATCATATGATATTTTTCTCAGAACACTCCCCCTGAAAATGAAAAATGACAATTTTTGGAATGAAGAGTACGTAAAAAGGAAAGCGATGCTTCTACGGGGTTTACATTTTTTTGAAAATTAATTTTCAATTTTTAAAATAATTTTATGTGCCAATTGGCGCCAGACTTGTAGCTTTATTGATTCCCCCACCCCCAAAAAAATTTTGGAGGGAAGAATTGCATAAGTTAGAATGTATCTTCCCTTATTTTTTTTTTGACTTATGTTGGCCCACTATAGTCAGTATTACCATAACTAATGTTTGAAACTATATGGTCAAACAAATATTCAACATCCTCCTTTGTCATGTCACCATTACATAATTTTTGTTGTATAAAAAAGGGTTTCGAACCCTTAAACATCTCCAATCTCCACGATCCTTGAAATAGTCATAATACATAATCTAAACAGGAAACTTATTGATGTATTTAAGACATTTACTTTTCGAAAATATTGATACTTTATACGTATCTGTAATAACACGCTTTTCTAGTTAATTTTTCAAAATACATTCAATTTTAATTAGTATATAAGTAATAATTATATGAGATATTTCTAGATTTCTTGTACCATACCATTACTATATGCAATTAAAGTTATTGGTTATTATTTATATTTTGAAATAATTGACTTAAAACTGTGTTAAGAAACGCAAAAAGTAATTATTCAGACTTTTTTTTTGTAAAACTATAGTATAATTCAATTGTGTTTCAATACATATAAATCCCTACTATTTTTAAATATTGACACACTTTTTTTGTTAGATTTTTTAATATTTTCATCTTCAACTTTTTTTACAAAAGTAAGATTAATTTCACCTAGTCAATTTACTTTTTATTCTTTCAATATAATTTCCTACGCTCATTTAATTTATTTTTTCTAAATGTGTCTATTAGTTGGGTATCAACATTTCAAGAACAGAGGGAATATACTACTCTCTCTGTCCCACATGAAATTGCACTGCAATTATATGCACGATGTTTAACAAACATATTTGACCGTTAATATGTTTATCTACGTATAAAATAACGGTAAATAAAAAGTTGATGTTTAAAAAATACTTGTTACGTCGAATTGAACAAAATCATATACGATACTATTGTAGTTTATATATATATATATATAAATATGCAGTCAAACTTTAATAGAAAATAGTGTCAAACAAAGCAAGAGTGCAATTTCAGTTGAGATAGAGGGAGTAGCTAATTTAGTAGTATTTAAAATGTCACAATATGTTTGTTTATTGCACAGCAAACTGATCTTGTGGTAGGGGATAAAATTTGGCTTTACCTAATTTAATTAATAATTACTACCATGTTCCAACATAACTTATCTAACCAAGTGTGTAATATTCTAAAACATAAACACACAAGACTCGATTACGCAGTTCGGTGAAAATCACCTACATCTGCGGGGCCTAACCCAGTTCAAAATGAATCCACCAATCAGAAAGATAATTGATTACGCAGTTCGGTGAAAATCACCTACATCTGCGGGGTCTAACCTAGTTCAAAATGAATCTACCAATCAGAAATATATTGTACAAAGTAAACCATACAATTATACTTATCTTTTCTAATTATAACATGTGAATTCTGCAAGCTCCCCTTTCTACCGATCCGCCTTGATCGGACTCCTTTTTACTTCGAACTTGTCGACGCTGAATCTCCTACTCCCGAGAAATTAAGGTATATGATCTGAATGTGATCTCAAGGTTATGATCACGTTGGAACACAGACAGAAGCTCTAGAGCACTTCTCGGAATAGCGAAAGCTTGGATGCACATTTTTTTTCAATTAAAAGTGTAAGTAGCTTAGTTAGAATGTCTTCTATTTAAACCCATTGCACGCATTTATTTCTTGTGCGAGTATAACTCTTTCTCCATCTCAAATTCTGATTTCAATTAAATCCCCAGGAAATAGGAATTATCAAATCTAATCCCTTAAAGAAAGAAATTAAAATAGATTTCGTCCAAATCCTTTTCGAGAATGATATTATCCATTTAATTCCAATTTCCATAAATCCAAACCAATCACTCAAATATAAGAATTGATATATTCTTCAATCACAACCCATGGACGAATATATTGCCTCTCGAATTTCTTCTCCAAATTCCTTATATCACCAGGATTTCTTTCTTTCATGTTTCAACACAAATTATTCATATTTCCACAAGTTGCCAATTAACTAAATATGAACTTTACAATCTATCTTTTTGGCATTTTGTGGACCCATCAATCTTTTAGATTTTCAATGCAAAAACTATGCAAATAGAAAGATCAAAATAAAACTTATTCTGGATGTTGGAACATGACTTCATAAATAACTCCCCCTGGATTCTAGAACTTCAAAAATACCTCAACATTCAAACTCAACAATATGTTGGAACATCAATCAGAATACTAATACCAAGATCCATGTTGGAACATCGATCCAACAAATCCAAAAAATATCAGGAATCCGATAATCCCAAATCCAACAAGAAATTCAGAAATAAAAAAACACATCCAAAAGTACTCCCCCTTGGGGCCTTAGTACATGCCAGAGTCCGAATTAAAAAACTAAAAAGGGATATATACAAATATAACCCTACATACTTAAGTAAGTGCAAATATAACTCCCAGATAATTTAAAAACCAAAAGCAACCCTCACTAACTGATGAAAATTCAAATATAGACCCTAAGGCAATATTTCCAACGTTGACAGCACATAAAGTGACCAAAATATCCTCTAACCTAAAATCTACAATTATTAGGACAATTTTGCCCCTCACCACCCGCTCAAAACCACCACCGCTAGTCCGCCCACCACCACCACCCCTTTTCCGCTCACCATCTCCCCATCACTCCCACCCCCATTCCCGGCCACCACCACCACCCTTATTCCCGGGCATCACCACCACCGCTAGTTCCACCCACCACCACCACCACAATTGGTTCTGCCCACCACCACCACCACATGTTCTGCCCCACCACCACCACAACACCAGCCACCCCACCCTACCTCCACCACAAACACCAGCAATAGAGGGGCGAAATTCCCTCACTGAATGCGTAAACGATCCCTCCAAATCAAGATAGGCGCCCAGTTTAAGATCCTTCCCCTTCACCAATGGTGTCTCTGAGCATGACACTACATCTGCTTCCATCACCGCCTCCTCCATAGAAGATTTCACTTCTTTGAAACTAACTCCTTAAAACCCATCTTCTTCGCGGAGATGAAGGATCAAATTCTGGGATTTTTTTTGGATAACGGTGCCCTGGCTCTGATCAAGACAAGATTTTTGGAATCTTTTCTGGAGAGCTAATCGTAGGCTAAGGTGGATATACGGGAGGTCCAGTAAAGGGTTAAGTCAATGGCGTTCTTGGTGGCTAGGGTTTGTCCGGTGGCGGAGTAAACGGAATGGAGAAGAAGAAGTATGGGAAAGAGAGGAAAGAGAAATGAATTAGGGTTAGGATTTAGGGGTTTAATTGTAAATTCATTTTTTATATATAAATTTCAAATGGGTAAAATGGTATTTCATCGAATTCCGCCTTAAAATTGTTGGAATGGGTATTTTTGCACTTTCACGTGTTAAGTAGGGTCATATTTGCACTTTTAGTTATCAGAAGGTTATATTTGCACATATATGAATTATATAGGGTTATATATGCACTTTTCTCAATTAAAAATAGCAGAAAATCTGTCAAATAGCAAACAAATGGCAGACAATTAAGCTTTATTAGTACCATCTAGTTTAGTCAACTTTGCTTCCAATATTGCAAGTTGAACTAGAAGTGTAGCTATCTTGGCCTTTACAGCAAGTTTCTTGGCCTCCTTAGCTTTCTTGGCTACTGCAGTAGAGAAAAATCCAGCTTCTGAGGGTGCCAAGGGAAGATCATGAATTTTCCTGGTAAATAAGGTCCTCAAAGTTTCCTTAACTGGAGTAATAGTGACATATACATCATCATCATCATTGACCTTGACTTTTCCTCGTTTAGCCAATACTGAGATAATGTAAGAATGAGGCAGAGAGTTTTTTACCCTTGATGACACAACTTGGAACACTATATTTTCCTGAATAATCCGGCCAAGATTCACAAGAATCTTCTTTCCAATGCAATACAATAGCTTGACCATCTCTCTAATTACAGTTGTAGTGTTCGTAGAAGGAATCCAACAATTAATGGCTAGCTAAAATATACAAAACTACCTGCTGGTCAAGCTACATGTAGTGGCATTTCCTTGATCTAGCCGCTGAGTCACTAAACCTCCAGTGATCTCTGTCACAATCTGATCATTTGTTAACTCCAAATCTTCAACATAAGGAGTTACAAAATCAGGTGTGGATAAACCAAGCACCTTGTTAATCCTATCAGCAGAAAAGCAGATCACTTTACCACCCTCATAAGCTCAGTCACTCTGAATCAACATCTAAATTTTTTGCCATTACATTGGCATAAAATTCTTAAACTATCTCTCTCTTATAATCCTTGTACACAATAGCAACAACCGTGAAACCCAAATATTTAAGAAAGGTTGTAAAGCCACGTTCCATATTAGATTCTAAATTCATTGGTCTCTCTGCAATTATGTTTCTCCGACTAATAGTTTCCCAGTTGTCTTGGCACTCTTCACCGAAGAAATATAAGTTCAAATCATCCTTGGTTGAGGGTGCTGGTCTCGAACTCTGACCAGCTTCCTTCTTAACCATCTTCTTCTTTTTTTCGAGCTGAGCCGATTCTGTGTCGGACTCATTAACCTTTCTCTTTGATCGTCTTAGAAGAGTTTGAAAAAATTCTTCCAGAACTTCATCATTGGAGTAAACCAGGTTCTGCATATTCTCCTCCTATGTTGGAACATTTGTAATAGCTTCAACTTTCTCAATCTGTTCCTGTGTTGGAACATCATCAACCTCAACCACTTCTTCAGCTTCAACATTCTAAGGGCCTCATGTTGGAACATCATCAATGCCTGGGTATGCAATTTTATTCTCCCTCTATCTCCATCTCAGGGGTTAAGACATGAGTCTCTTTAGCTTTACCATGCATCTCAGCGGGTTGCTCTTCCTCTAGTGTTGGAAAATGGGCAGTTGCACCCCCAGGTCATAGTCCCCATTATTTACTGATATTTGAACATCAGTTTCTCTGGAAACATCAACCTCCATATCCACAGCTTCATCATCATCCATAATCTCAATAACAAGTGGGGAAATGTTCCTAAGTCTCTCAATCTTCTTAGTTACCTATGGATTAAACAGTTGCGCTGCCTTGTAATCAGAGGATCTTAAGATGCCAAATCTATTAGGCCACTCATTCATCCTTCTCAGTCTAAGCCTTCAAGGTCCAGAAGCTCTAGTGTACACACACAAGCACTTTTTACCCTTATGGTTTATGCAAGACAACTTTGTCAATCTAGGGTTCATGTCCTCCATATACTGAATCTCCCCAATCATAATAAAATGACTCAAATCATACCCATTAATATTTTTCTAACATAGACTTATAAGACCTTAAATATACCACCTTATCATACTTAAGATACCACTCTATGCGGTCATCGAAATATTTGAACCACTGACCAATGAAAGTAAATGACTTTTTTCTGAAAAACTTAACTGATGATGGTGACTTCTTCAAGTTCTTGCTCTTCTCTATGTTGACAGTTGATGATGAGCTTCGGCAACAAAAATCTCTTTGGGCTTTGAAAATTTTAACTCTTACAGCCTCTTCTCTGTAGGATTATATCACAAAAAATTTGATCACAATCTCCAAAATATCACGGATGCGGAAATAATTTTGGGAGAGAGGTTGTGGGAATAAGGTATGGAGAGAAAGAAGATGGAAAGATAAAATTTTGAAAATATTTACTTTCCTTTCTCAATAACCGCACCACACTTTTTCTCTTTCCAGGGCCATCATTACCCCTTTCACCTTCCAGCCATCACACACATAATGTCTCCAATAACTCATTAAGTTCCCAAAATCCAACATGCACACTTCTTCCGTATTTTTTTCTTTTTCTTTTTCCAATTTCTATTTTTTTTCTTTTTCTGTACTTATATACACAAAAAATACTAAAACTAAATAACAGCTGAAAAAATGCCTCAAATATAGCATACACCTAACAGTTTTCTAAGAATCTCACAGGTTGTAGTGGCTAATGGTTTGTAAAGATATTTACAAGCTGCTCCGATGTTGGAACTTAGGCTACCACCAGTTCTTTCCTTTCAACTAGATCTCAAATAAAATGGTGTCTTATATCAATGTGCTTCGTTCAAGAATGCTGCACGGGATTTTTAGATATGTCAATTGCACTTTTGTTGCCACATAACACTTTTAGAGACCCTTCTTGAATTCTATAATCATTCAACATTTGTTTCATCCATAGTAATTGTGCACAATAACTTCCAACAACAATATACTCAGGTTCAGCAGTTCATATGGAAATTGAATTTTGTGTCTTACTTTACCAAGATACCAATTTTGTACCAATAAAGAAACATCCATCAGTAGTGCTTTTTTCGATCATCTGCATTACCAACCCAGTCAAAATCACTATATCCAACCAAATGAGAGTCTTGATTTTTAGAATACCATATTCCATACTCGAAAGTCCCACTAACATAACGAATTATTCTTTTGACTGCAGTCAAGTAAGATTCCTTAAGATCAGCCTGAAATCGTGCACATAGTCCTACACTGAAACATATATCGAGTCGGCTAGCTGTAAGATACAAAAGACTCCCAATCATACTCATGTGTTATTTGTGATCAACTCCAACACCTTTCTTGCCTTCTACCAATTTATATGTAGCCCCTATTGGTGTTGGTACATCTCGAGAATTTTGCATTCCAAACCTCTTCACCGAATTCAAGGCATACTTACTTTGATTTATGAACAAACCGTTCTTTCCTTGCTTCACCTGAAGTCATAGAAAATATGTGAGTTATCCAACCATAATCATCTCAAACTCGACCTGTATCAAAGTTACAAAATATTGTACCATAGATGGTGAAGTAGAGTCAAACACAATATCATCAACATAGATTTGAGCAATCAATTTTTTTGATAATTTGTTAAGAACAAATAAAGTTTGATCTACTCCCCCTAGACCATAACCTTTCTTAATGAGAAAGTTAGTAAGTCGCTCATACCACGCCTTTGGTGCTAGTTTAAGACCACACAATGCTTTCTTGAGTCGATACACATGATGTGGATAGTGTGGATTCTCAAAGCCTTTAGGTTGCTCGACATACAATTCTTCATTAACCATAACATTCAAAAAAATCACTTTTGACGTCAATCTGGTACAATGTAAATTTCATAGTGCAAGCAATAGCAATTAGAATCTGAATTGATTCTAACCTAGCAACTGGTTTAAATATCTCATCAAAATCAACTCCTTCAACCTAAATATACCCTTGAGTAACCAACCTTGCTTTATTCTGCGTGATATGGCCATCAATATTTAATTTATTCTTGAAGATCCACTTGGTGCCAATAACATTTACACCTTTAGGACTAGAAGTGAGATACCATACATCATTGCGTTCAAATTTCCCAAGTTCTTCTTGCATTGCTTCAATCCAATAGTCATCAAGCAGAGCTTATTTTTTAAAAAATTGGTTCAATCAGGGAGACCAAGCACTTTAGTCCTGCAAGTTCTCTGTAGTTTACCTGTGGTAGTGTACAAGTTCTCTTGATGTTGGGTTCAAATTGAACTTGTATTGGAACATGAGATGGTGAAGTGGAAGTGAATGTTCAAACATGATCATCTTCTTCAAATTCAACTGGATTATATGAATACTCTGATGTTCTAACATCAACTGGTTGGTTAGGAAGACTGATCTGTGCTGGAACATGATCTGAGTCTGGTTCTTCTTCTTCTTCACCCGCTACCTGTTTATCATCAGATTATCTATGATGACATTAATAGATTCCATAAGAGTATTTGTAAAGAGATTGTACACCTTATAAGCACGGTTATTCACAGAATATCCAGGAAAAATTTCAACATCACTGCAGCTATCAAACTTTTCCAGATGATCTCTATCTCTGAGGATATAACATTTGGCTTCCTGCCCTTCCGAATTTCATATGACATTTTCCTTGTGGATGGATAAAGGTAGACTCGGTTTATAGTATAGCAGGTTGTATCGATTGCTTCTGCCCCCATTTCTTATGAATTCCTTTCTCGGCTAACATTAATCGTGACATCTCCTATAGGGTCTTATTATTTCTTTCAACAATGTCATTCTGCTTAGGAGCGATTGGTGCAGATAATTTGTGATGAATTCCGAGTTCGTCACGAAAGTCACTAAACTGGGAGTTTTCGAATTTCCTGCCATGATCACTACGAATCCTGAAAATCTTTCCCACTGGACTCCCTTTCTCTGTCTATGTCATATTTTTCTATAACCAAACTTCTGAACACATCCACTATATCATATTTTTCTTTAAGAAACGCCACCAGGTGTATCTGGAAAAATCATCAAAAAACACAAAAATATACTTCTTGCCACTAGCAATGGGTGTACTGACTGGAACCATTAAATCTATATGCAAAAATTCAAGATTTCTTGAGGTGGTAATATACTGAACTGATGAGTGTGGTGATCAAATATGTTTACCTTGTTGGCATGGTCCGCACACAATTCCCTTTTTTAGTGAATGTAGACATACCTCGTACAGCTTTCAAGTTCTCATTTTTCACAAGGGTTTTGTAGTTGATATGTCCAATATTCCTATGCCACGTGGTTCCTTCATCATGCTTAGAGGTTAAACACCTCACTTATTGTTCCAACAAGTAAAAGTTGTCTGAAGACCGAATTCTAGAGAATACGTTATCTTCACCATTTTAACTATGCATTTATCTTTATGAAACTCTGCTGTCATATTTTCATTGCACAACTAACTGATACTCAATAAGTTAGCCTTCTAGTACTCTATAAGAAAAACACTTGTGAAGATAGGAAATCCCTCGATCTGTAGTTCACTATTTCCAACTACTGGACTCTTATTTCCATCACAAAATGTAACAAAACCACCATCGTATGGTTTCATCTTTATCAAATACTCAAAAGTTCCAGTCATATGTCGAGAACACCCACTATCAAAGTACCACGAGTCTCTAAAATGTGCAATAAGAGAAGTATGAGCTACAAGACAAGTATCAGTGTGCTTAGGAACCCATATATTTATGACCATCTTTGATCATTTTACATCGTCCATGTTGGAACATGCAGACAATTTTCGTCCATTCATGATGTCTCTGAGCAGCTTAAAGCATTGTTTCTGTATATGGCCTTGATAGGTGCAGCCGTAGAAAATAACATATTTGTGCTACCGTGTTTTAATCACCTTCCGTTTCATGTATTGAACCTCTGTTTTGAAGTATACAGTGGTACTTTACGGCTTGTCGTAGCCTATCCCTTGTCTGTTCCTAATGCTCTTCCCCATAGTCAGTATATCGCCAAGTTTTGCTTTAATAGTGTTCAACTTGATAATAACTACTTCTGTCATCTCAACCCTCATAGCTGTTAAATTCAGATTCAGTTTTAACTTTTCAATCTCATCTTTGAGTTTTGTAACCAGAACTAACAACTCATTCTTCTCGGAAAGTTGATTTTTCTCCGTTCTCAAGGCTTTATTTGTCTCAAAAACTTTCAACCAATCTCATACATATTCATGTATGCATTGTAGATATCTTCATCATTTACAGCCTGACTTTCATTATCACTAAAGGAGTTGTGAACACTAGATTTTTCCGTGTTGGGACATGCAACCTTATCTATCTTTGCCATGTTGGAATATGTGTCATCAGTTTTTGATAGATCATGAATTTTAGCTCCAGATGCTACATAATTGTTGGTGAGTTCCTCTTCATCTTTATCCTCTTCTTTATCTTCACTCCATGAAGTTACATATATACTCTTTGCTTCTTCCGAGTGTTAGCACATTCAGCCTGGATGTGTCCGTATTCTTCACATTATCTGCATTAGCATTAAATCCTTTCTGGCTGCTTTGTTTCTCCACTTTGATTTCTTGAGAATTGCTTATTGGTTTGTTCCATTTGCGTTCCACGATTGTTCCCAAAGTCTTGTGCCCGAGGTCTATTACCACCAGAGCTTTCTTGTGATTTTTTGTTCACCGTCTTCTTCAGCATTCTTGAGAAATTCTTAATGATAAACGAAAGTTCTTCAATACCATAATCACTAGCGACTTCCTGGACGATCTTTGATAACGAAGCTTTGAAACCCAACTCTTTTTGCAGGCTGTTGTAATGTCATATCATAGGTTTGCGGTTATCACATTAGTTCATCTATTGTTATGGTGGCCACATATCGTGCTTCTTCTATTGCTGCAACTTTCATGGAAAATCATTGAGGGAGTGATCTCAATGTATTTTTCACTAGTTTGGACTCCTTGTAAGTTTTTCCAAGTTGGTAAGCCATATTGGCGATGTCCCTTAGTTTTCCATTGAACACAACAATAGTATCACCCTCTTCCATCTTCAATTCTTCAAACTTTGTAGCTAACATTTGTAATTTAGATTCACGTACATGACTTGTACCTTCATGCATTGTCTGCAAAATATCTCATGTTTTATTATCCTGATAACAAGTAGAGATGAGTTTAAACTGATTTTCATCCACTGTTGTGAAGATTGCATTTAATGCTTTGGAATTTTCCATTGACAACTTCAATTAATCAGATGTTCATGTTGACTTTACCTTGAGGTTAGGTTCTTTCTCTTGAACTGGTTGTTGTCTCTGTTGTGCTCTTAGCTGGTGATTCCATTCTGTTTCAACAAGATGTAATGCCAGTTCATCCAATGAATTAATAAACACCCTCGTGTGTGCCTTTCAGTAGTTGTAGTTTGTTTCTTCCAGCAGTGGTAGGAGATACACAGAAGCTCCTCCTTCGGTTTTCAAGGTAAAACTGGATCACTCTTTCCCTGACACAACCAATGTAAGAATAAGTGACTCAGCTCTGATACCAAATGAAATTTGGTTTTACCTAATTTAATTAATAATTACTACCATGATCCAACATAACCCATCTAACTAAGTATGTAATAAAGTAAAACATAAACACACAAGATTTGGTTACGCAATTCGGTGAAAATCACCTTCACCTGCGGGACCTAGCCTAGTTCAGAATGAATCCACTAATAAGAAAGATACAGTACAAAGTAACCATACAATTATACTTATCTTTTCTAATTATAACACGTGAATTCTGCAAGCTCCAATTGCTACCGATCCTCCTTTATCAGACTCCTTCTAACCTCGAAAATCGTCGACGTTGAATCTCCTCCTTCTGAGTAATTAATGTATATGATTCTGAACTTGATCACAAGGTTATGATCATGTTGGAACACGGACAAAAGCTCTAGAGCACTTCTTGGAATATCAAAAATCTGGATGCAGATTTTCTTCAATTAAAAGCGTAAGTAACTTAGCCAGAATGTCTTCCATTTAAACCCATCGCACGCATTTATTTCTTGTGCGATTATAATTCTTTCTCCATCTCAAATTCTAATTTCAATCAAATCCCCGAAAAATATGAATTATCAAATCTAATCCCTTAAATAAAGAAATTAAAATATATTCCGCCCAGATCCTTTTCGAGAATGATATTATCAAATCAATTCCAATTTCAATAAATTCTCAAACCAATCATTCAAATATAGGAATTGATATATTCTTCAATCACAACTCGTGGACGAATATATGGCCTCTCGGATTTCTTCTCCAAATTCCTTCTATCACCATAATTTCTTTCTTTGATGTTTCAACATAAACTATTCTATATTTGCATAATTTCCACAAATTGTCAATTAACTAAGTATGGAGTTTACAAGGAACTTTTTTTTCTTAGGAGTCAGAGATTATACAAAATGGTACTCCCTCCGTCCCAGGTTAAATCTCTCACTTGCTTTTTTGGAACTCTTCTCTATCAAAATTTGACCGCATATTTAAATATATACATGAGCAACAGTATTATCATATGTGATATTGTTGAATTTGTGGTAACAAGTAGTTTCTAAATATCAACTTTTTATTTGTCATTATTATCGTAGGTGAACATATTAACTGTCAAACATGTTTGTTGAATAACGTGATAATGATTGTTGTGTAATTTAAACTGGGACGGAGGGAGTATTCACTTTTAATAGAAAATCACAGTATGGTATCTACATTTTGAATTTGTACTTTAAAAGTACTAACTTTTTCCATTTATACTGTCTTTATGGAAAAACCACATTTCTTGAAACTTTCACCCCATTTTAATTAAAACATTCACTCTGTCCGATTTCAATCTGCAACTTAACGATTCATTTGATCAAAACTTTCTAACTTTGACCCTAAAATTGAATTAGTAATAAATAATATTGTGTGATACATTGTTGGATTCGTTATAACATCTATTTTAAAAATATCAAAATTTTCACAAGTTTTAATTATGTTTAATAAAAAATATTAAGAATCAAACAATTTTTAACTCAACAAATGAATGTCAAAGTGTGCAACTTGAAATGGGACAGGTGAAGTACTCCCTCTGTTTCTCTAATAGTAGCACACTAGGTTCAGCCTCTTGGATTTAGGTGAAGAAAATAAGTGAATGAAATTGAAGGTAGAAAGTAAAAAGTGGAATGGGTGGATGAAATTAAATGAATCCTAGCAAAAATAGAAAGTGTGTCATTTATAAAAAAAAATATCCCAATAAGGAAATTGTGTCACAAATAGAGAAACGAAGGGAATATACTTTTTCAAGATATTAATGAAAAATGGATATCTGTTAAAAATAATTTATAAAATAGAATAGCAAATTGTGAATTTCTAGTACCTCTATGTCTCATTTCAAACTGCAATTTGACTATTCATTTAGTCAAAACTTATTAAATTTTGCCATAAAATTGAATTGTTGTATAAGTGTAAATATTATTGAATGATACTTCGTTAGATTCGTTATAATATATATTTTTAAATATAATTTTTCACAAATTTTAAATATCCTTAACAAAATATAATCCTTCCCTCTCAGTTTAACTTGCATAGAATCATTTTTCATGGTTTTCAAGAAACATGTTTGACTATTAATATGTTTAAATACGTACAATAACAACAAATAAGAAATTAATATTTAGAAACTACTATTACGAAGAAACCAATAATATCACATGTGATAATATTATTGGTTATATATTTATTCAAATACGTGGTCAAAATTTTGACAGTGTTGACTTGTCAAATAGTAAAATTGCAGCCTAACTTGGGACATGGTGAGTATTAAGGATCAAATATTTTTCGAGTCACATGTTGAAAGTCAAAGTGTGCAACTTGTAATGAGAGTGAGGAATACCATTTTGGACATTTCTCACTTAGGAGTACTCCCTCCGTTTCTTTATTTGTGACACACTTATCTTATTGGAATTTTTTCAAAATGACACACATTTCATTTTTGATAAGATTATTTCAATCTCATCCACTCATTCTAATTTTTTACTTTTTATATTTAATTTTATCTAATTATTTTCTTCACCTAAATCTAAGAGATTAAATCTAGTGGGTAGCTCACGGTAAAGCGTGGGAGTACATGAAAACGGAAGAAAAGTCTATTTGTTGAAGATTAATTCGACTGGAAAACGATAACTAACAATGAAAAAGAGAAAGATGTCAGTGTAGGAGAGTAGGCTGCAATGCGCAGGATAACACACACAAAAATTAAAATTAAAATCAAAATAATTAAAAAGCAGAAAGAAGAGTGGATGTGATAGTCCACAGCTCAGATATGCAGCTTCTTCAGACACAAAAAGGACAAAAACCGTACATGCGTGTCGACCTCTCATTGGGTAGCAGTGGTCTAAGTTGACCATAATATCCACATAAGACAAAACTGTGTCCATTTCTTCATTTGATGCTTTCGGCACATATTATTTCCATTTCCCAATTCGGTATATACTCCATTTTCTCTTTTCTAATTTCTACTACTTCTAAAAAAACCACACCCTTTACTTGTTCTTCCTCAAACACCACTATCTTTCAGGAAACCCAGATTTCAAACTCAGGGTTTCATCCATTTGCCTCGAATTTTTTTTTGTTTTGTAATACCGTTAAAATTAATGATTTTTTAGAATTACGATTTTGCAATTTTAAGGTTGGAATTCAAACCAAAAAAATGTGTTATTATAAAAAGGGAAAATGTATGAATTTGAAAGTGCATAAATTACCCTGTAAAATCTGAATGTGCTAAACCAATTCTAAGATTTTGAGCAATGGTGAAAATATACCGAAATTGCACTATTTCGATATTGACTAAATGAATTTAGTCCTAATCTGAAAAGACAAAAACACCCCTAAGTTTAAAACTAAAAATCTAATGACCATTATACCTCCAAACTGCTGCTTCTTTTTCTTCATCTTCAAACATCCTAAACCGCCGCCGCTGCCCTTCTCCAGAGCTCTAGTGCCACTCTGCCGACTCTAGCACCACGTCATTTCCCACCCATCTCTAGCACCAACTCCTCAGCCTCTACCACCACCACCACATCTCCTCCTCCGCCCGCCACCGCTCAACACCCAACCTTAGCTTTGCCGCCCAGAAACCATAGCCCTGGTCTCCCTCCTCCGCCCAACACCATTACGCCATACCCAAATCGAAACCGTAACCTAAGCCCGTACACAACCTTCTCCTCCTCAATAACCTCCCTCATCACCACCTTCTGCGAAATTACCTTTGCCGCACCCGCCGAACCCCTATTTTATCTGGAGTCCCACAACTTGATCTCAGCTCTGCAGTCTCCATTTTCCTCGAATCCGCCAACCCGGACGCCCAACTAGAGGCTTCGTCCATGAACGCACTCGGCACTCAGCCCAAACCCGAACCCAAACCGTACTCCCCGTCCAAATGCCAGTCCTCCTTGCCTTTCTGCTCCCGATTGTAGTCCTAGCCGCCCGGGAGACGAAAATAGTATAACCTGCGCTCGTCGTCCATCTCAAAATCGGATCTCGATGCCCCCTTCGTGGTGGCAGTCGGTGGAGAGGGGTGAGCGGGATCTTTACCCTCTCTGATTTGAATCGGCGGGCCCGGTCTAGCAGCGGTGATGCTAACACTGATTCTGACGAGGACGTTGGTTCTGGGCGTGAGAAAGATGGTATTGGTGAGGGTTATTAATGTCTTTTCTATTTTTTGAATTTTTAACTCAGGGGTAAATGGTCATTTCATCTATTTCCTGCCAATTTGAATGTTGACATTTTGGTAAAAAATGTCCAGGGTTATAATTGAACTTTTAGTTTTACAAGATTATATATATGTGCACTTTCGAACAAAACACAGGGTTAAAAACGCACATTTCTCTTATGAAAATCTTCACCCAACATTTTTTTTCCATTTTAAATGCCAATTTTGGAGTTATTATAAAATTATATATGTCATCAAATATTTTAAAACACAATCTATCATTAATAACAAACTATTTTTTTTAAAAAATGTATTCATTGATAAGCAATCAACGTGTTTGTCCTCCTCAAAATACCATTCATGAACCCAAACAATCAAAAACACAATATTTTACTCACGAAAAAGAAAAAGTAGTTAGTCAAGCATTTAATGCATCCCCAACACCGGTTCATAGTCCACTTAACCGGTGTTGGATATTTTCCCACCATATGCACCGATTCTTGCATCGGTTGTTCAATTTCAACTCCAACCGATACTGAATAACATCATTTTATTCAATTTAGTACAACGGGCAATGGTTCACATCACTGGTTCTCTGCAATTCTGTTTCAACCGGTGCGGGAATGAGTCATAGGCATCAGTACTTCATCGTTTAGCGTATGTTTGGTGTCTATAACTAGCACCGATTGTAGACAACCACTACTACAAATATGAGCTATCGTAACACTTTCTTTGCAACATTTATTTAAAATATTACAGTAGCTTATAAAGTGTTACTTAAACTTTTGAAAAGTGTTACATAAATATAGAAAAGTGTTACCTAAATTTTAAAAGGTGTTACATTAGATCTAATGTAATATCGCCTAAGGTAATACTTGTAAAAGTGTTAAAGTGTTACAATAACACATAATGTAACACTTTTTCAAGTATTACATAGGCGATGTTACATTAGATCTAACGTAATACTTTTTAAAATTTAGGTAGCATTTTTCAATATTTATGTAACACTTTTCAAAAGTTTAAGTAATATTTTATAAAATATTGTAACATTTTAAATAAGTATTGTAAAAAAAAGTGTTAAATTAGGCTTAGTAGTTAACCGCTGCTAAAAGGCAAAGGTGAAAAAGGTTTGTCACATATTAGTATGTTAGGATTTGTCACATACTGTATACTATTTTTCACCATCTCTAAATAAAGATAAAGGTGAAAAGGTTTTGAAGAAAGAGACTACTTCACACATATCAAATTAAAACATACGGAAACTTATCCAGAATAAAGGTTTTGTGTGTTTTCTGACATTCGAGCTCTCATGCATGCATTTTTTTATGCATCGACACGTGACAAGTGCTGAAGCATGGTTTGATTAAGTTGGCAGACGTCAAATAAAAATGATGCCAAATATTCAGTAAGTACGAACCCGAAGCTTTAAGATGTGTGGTTTCTGAGTTCTGAAATTGGAGCTCTCCTGCATCGACACGTGACTAGTGAAGCATGGTTCGATAAAATTGGCAGAGGCCAAATACTCAGCAAGTACGTACCCCAAATTTCAAGATACCAGTAGCGCTGTGTTTGTGATGCTTATTAGAATAGAAGAGATCGGTGATTGAAATTTGACTGAGATTTGATTGATATATGATAGGATATAATAGATATTTATTTTCCTTTCAAACCCATTCTTGTAACCTATATAAATTGCATTAATCATCATAATAAAGTATCCAAACATTTAGTCTTTACATGGTATCAGAGTCTCACTGATCTTGACCCTGATTTTCCCCCCTCCCTTTTCCATTCTTTTTCTTCTTTCATTTTTGCCATAGCCTCTTCCTGGCGTGTCCTTTTCCGGCCAAGTTCCGGTCAATTTCCAATAAAGCTTCGGTGTGTCTCCAGACCTTCTCGGCGTTGTCCTCAGGACTCCGACCACTCCTCTCAGTTTCTCTGACGTATTGCTCCAGTATCGTGCCTTTCACCGCCACCCCCTAAAGTTATGTCTTTCTTTGGTAGTCGTTCCCTTGATCGATATATTGTTGATTTTGGTGCAACATCTCACATGACTTCAAATCCTTATCATCTTGAGAAGGTACATGTTTATCGTGGTTCTAATTCCATTTATGTGGGCAATGGTGATTCACTATCAATTTCTCATATTGGTCACTGTAATCTTTCTGGCTTGGCTCTTAATGATGTTCTTGT